>JADDOH010004544.1:0-22836 GCA_016648135.1 Agrypnia vestita
ACGAAGTTATGAACATTTGAGCGATGCTCAGACTGATTTTCTATACCTGCTCGGGCATCTGAGGAAAGCGCTTACCTTATGATTACCGGATGTGCTATTGTATTGGAAGAGTTTTGAGACAAACATATCCTCTAGATCTTCTTGATGAAAGCTCTTTGGTGTATGGATCTGGCACCGACGACTATGTGTAAGTATAAAATAATTGTCGAGTTTTATTATTAATTTTAATTTTATAGTGTGCAAAACTTTAAAGCGTTTCTCTGAAACTTGTCATTTTTGATGTCCGTGTACGCCATAACTCAAAATCTACTGGACCGATCGTTTTGAAATTTGCACATGCACAGTACTCATGTCATGTTATTCATCAGGTAACCCCGGGTGCATTTTTCTTTTTTTAAATAATTATGAATTTTACAGTAACAAATTGGTCGATTTTTTTTTAGCGAAAATCGGTGTTTTGGCTTCCAAGTGCTACCAAAAATTGAAAAATTAAAAAAAAAACTCTTTACGACGTTACCTCGATAAACATCTCCTTTGACAAGTTCATCTTTTTTTTTTTTCGATGATTCTGCTCGAGTTATTATGTGTATCGCAAAACAACTTTTTTTTGAGGCGCCTCCAAAGATTCACTGCCACTCGCTTAAATATAAATATTTTGTTTAAATATAACTATAAAAAATTTTAAAAAAATGTTTAAATAATATATTATTATATAAAAATTAAGTAAACAAACCAGCACTACCTGCATTGCCAAAAAAAATCTTGAAAATATGCCTTTTTTTACCGAATTAACCTTTCCTCAATCTTAAATCATTTTCAACCTATCTTTTTTTAATCCATTTTAAACACATAAAATACATACATATTAGATACATACACAAAAATATTTAATAGTCCGATATTCCATAATTCCACAAATTAATTTTGGCAAATTGGTCTTGAGGCAGGTCTTGGTATGAAGTATATAGTATTTTTTTTAATATAGGTGCCAACACGGAATACATGTCGCATCAATATTCTTACAATTTTCAAAGTAAGCTGAAAGCATGTGCTATGAAAATAGGACTAACTTGTTGGTGTCTTGGAATGGGACTCGAATCACCAACCACCAGATCACTAGGCAAGCGTCATGACCATTATACCAACAAGCTACTCAAATTTACTTTTTACTATAAATTTACTGTAAATTTAATTTACAAAACAAGCTTATCTAGGTATTTTGTAATATAGATTGACTACACACCGGTATGTTCTATATATATTTTATAAGTAATCCTTTTATACTATACTAAGGAATTTTTAAAAATAATTAATCAAATAAAATAGCTGGCGAGCTATTTTCGAGGCTCAGCTACCATTTTAACAGTAATCATTTATAATTTTTTCTCCCGTAGGGGAAGTGAAGAGGAGTGTCGAATTACTTTGAAAAGCGGGTAATCGATCTTTTTCTGAAGGCGAATTTTGTTTAAATTCGTAAACAATGAAGACTTTTGTCAGAAATTTTAACATTTTAATATATCTTCTTCATCTTATAGCGCCATCTCCTATCGGAAGTCCGGCGATCGTATTGACAATTACGACTCTATTCACCGACGTCTCGCAGTCCTAGAGCAGTGTCATCTAGGGCTTCTTTAAATATCGACTCGGTGTACAGGTTGAATAACAGAGGTGATAAAATACATTCTAGTATTAAACCAAGCCTAATTTGGATATCTTCACTCAGTTTTTCCTCTACATTAAGTGTTTGTTTCAAGTTCAGATATATGATGCGGATGTCATTATCATCGATTCCTCTCTCTTTTAGTAGCTGTATAACTTTTTCAAAAGTTCAAGTCGATGCAATATATACTGATTACTCGAAGGCCTTCGACAAAGTTGATCATGGCATCCTTTTGCATAAATTAAAACTTCTGGGGATTCACGGAGATCTTCTCAGATGGCTTAGTTTTTACCTAGATAAGAGATTACAATCTGTCTGCATCGAGAGTTTTAAATCAGAATATAAGCTTCTCCCCTCGGGTGTTCCACAAGGCTCACATTTCGGACCCTTTCTGTTTAATATTTATATTTTTATATTCATAAATGTTTTATAAATTGTAAATTTTTATCATACGCTGATGATATGAAAATTTTTATGTCAGTAAAATCCGAAACCGACTGCCAAAAATGCAAAAGGATCTCGAGAGACTGCCAGGTTACTGTGAAACGAATAGACTGATACTAAATGTCACTAAATGTTATAAAATTTTCTTCACTCGCAAAATAAATCGTGTTGTATATGAATGAATATACTATTGGTAATGATATGATATGGTCAGGGATGTGGACGAGATACGGGACTTGTTGTCGCTAGACTCCAAAATGAATTTCAACCGGCACATTGATGCGATTATCGGTAAATCATTCAAAATGTCCGGCTTCATAATGCGTCTCGGTAAACCATTCAGGCAAATTAGTACATTTAGGAGACTATACATAACCTATATTCGACCTTACCTCGAATTTTGCTCAACAATGTGGTCACCCACATATAAATTTAATATAAACAGAATCGAAAACGTTAAAAAACATTCCTTAAGCGTATTAACTACAAATTTAATTTGAATTTTAACTATTTGCAATAAAATTTCATAAGTTGGAAACTTTAGAAAATAGGCGAATATTGTCAGATCAATCCTTTCTTTTCCAAATAATTCATAACCTTTTTGATTCTCCTGAAATCACCAGCTTGCTAGCTTTCCACGTCCCATTCCGACCTACCAGAGAGAAGCACCTCTTTTCCCTTCCAATTTATCAAACCAATAATAGGAAATCCTCTCCCATTCCACGCATGTGCTCAGATTACAATTACCTCTTACATTCAATAGATATTTTTAACAATATGAAGAGTATCGTCATGGTGTCGTCAACTCGTCCCCCTCCCTGATCATGTATATCATGTGTATTACATTACATCACGAGCCCCTTTATGTCTGTGTTAAAGCTAAATTTGGAACAATCGGTTAAATGATGTTTTATCTGTCATTGTCAAATTGACTTATCTATGATTATGTCCTATTTGTGTTATCCTTTAATTGAGGGAGACATTTAACATTTTTTTTGGATTTCATCTTATGAAGCAATTGTGTCTCCCTGTTGGAGGACCGAATCAAATAAAATTAAATAAATAAAAAAAGCTTTTTCTTAGTCTACAAAGCCCATATACATATATATGTACGTTGACATCTTAATATCTTTGCACTACAACAGGCTAGCGGGTCTAATAACTATCGAAACACATAAAAAAAACACGCAAGCTTGAGAAAATTACATAGTTATTCTGTCAACTCACGAGAATCGAACTCAAAATCGGCGAAATGAGAAGCAAGTTACATACTTCCATAGGACATTCTATTTGTCTAAATATATTTTTTTAAATGTATAATTTTAAATGAAGTTTTACATTATATATGGAAGAGTGTTAATAAAAAAATATATATTATAATAAATATTATAAATAATTAAATGTATTTTGTAAATAGCCCTCTCTTAAACCAGGTTCCATTGAAATTACATTTTGCTTACTTAATTTATAATCAACCAAACACAATAACTAACAAATCTGTCTGTCAATACTGAAAATAAGCTTTAATTCATTTCTTGTCCTGGAGATGGGAGCCTCGCTCCCAAAACATGTAGAATTTTTGTAATAAAAACTAATTCGTGGTCAAAACAAAGTGTTTATTATTTCACTTTCAAATATAATATATAAAGCTGGTGCTTTTTTTTAGAGGTATACAACTTTAAAATGAAATAAAACACATCAAGATCGTGGTAACAGCCAATAGGCTTTATTGGAAAGATAATTTTATGCCATTAGTATTTAAATATAGTTGTTTCTTTAAATCTTTGTTTTCAAATTGGCAACACTTTTTCGTGACAGACAATTAGTCAGCTGAATTGTACCCAGTTTGGTTTGCCATTTCACTATGAATAGACTGACGACAGAACACTTATGGCATAAAGTTATCTTTTCAATAAAACCAATACCAAGGCCGTTACCACGATTTTTATGTGTTTTATATCATTTTAATTTTCTATACCTCTAAAAAAACACCTTAAGTATATTGAATTAAATGCAATGATTCAATTGGGGTGTTTATTTTTCTAACATAACGGACGCATTAATATTATTCGCACACTGCGCGGCCGACTTGAAGCGGAGGCGTGCGCCTTCTGAGTTGTGCACGTTTCGGTTCTATTTGCATGTCTATCGAAAAGGGAGTTAGTATTTTTAGACGATATCGGTCACGACCCGTCATACATAGTACTGTCAGCCGTCACGGCTTCGGCGATCTGTCAACTTGTACGATCAATTTAAGAAGCGCCCGAGCGCACTGGAACGCAAACGAAACGCAGTGCGCAGCAAGGATCTAAGTCCAAAATTTTTTTACTATCTTATATGTCAAACTAGCCGTAACCCGCGAAAAATCGCGGGATATAACAACTGCAGTATTTTGAAGCTGAAAATTCAGGAATAGAAAACCGTTTATTTTTTAAATTTACTTTATTTACTTAAACTTAAAACGAAATATGAAAATATTATAATAAAAAATATCAAGACCGTGTAATTCGGTGCGGCTTATTTGAGCCGCCCTCTGGTTGCGTGTCACATTCTAATTATCTCACGTTTTAATTCCAGGAAGTTATAGACATTGCGGGCGGACAGACAGACAACGAAATTATTATATTTAGATAGATGTATAATTAGTGCATACGAGGGGATTAGAAGCAAAAGCGGCATGTTACGTATAACGAGAATATAGGGCGATGTGCATGAATGTAGTTATCTGACAAAGTAGAGACAGAGAGGAGATTTAAAATTAAAATCGTTTTAATTTTAAATCTCCTCTCTGTCTTTAAAAAACGTTTATCTAAATTCCGTTTATTGTATACTAGCACTTTTACTTCTAATCGACTCATACAATAGTATAAAAAAAAGACTAATCACTTAAAAGCATATACAGAAAAAACCTATGTATCGAAAAAATATATAGTTACGACCAGGATTAAAACCCAGGACATCCACTTGCTGGCAAACGAATCTATTCTTACTGGTTTACTTTATCTTAACAGCAATGTATTGACTGCAATTATATAGCTTTGTATACTTCGTCAATTTTCACATGATGACATTTGACAAATATCGACATTCCTCGTAGAAACATTACGCGTGCTCAGATAAGTACATCCCGTCTATTTTATCTTGGAATGTTGTTATCGTAATGTTATTCTGTGTTATCCTGTGGTTATAACACTAACGATATTATTCTGAGAATAGAGATACCAATTTTAAGTTATATGATATTATAGTGAGTTATTGTTCAGACATTTATTATTTCCAATTATTTATTTGTTAACGTAGTGTCATTGGTAGCTAATTCTCTCCGTAAGAGAACATTCCAAGTTCGAAGGTCGGTGTTAATTATATGTTTTTAGAACCACAGATTTTTTGTGTCCTGATGCATATATTATATTTTGTTTTAATTTATTATTAAACTTTGTTTTAAAAATGCAGCTTTTTAATGGAATCATATTTTATTTGTGATATTTTGCAAATTTGTATACAATAGTTGAACCAAATAAATTTATATATATACTATAAAACATTTTATAGTATATACGAAATGTCAATGGTAGTTTTCCTATCTTCACTTACATAATATGAAAAGGCTAAAGTTTTATAAAAATTTCAAAGCTTTTATAAAATTATAAGAAGATCTATAGCATATAATATAAAAATAACATTTAAACGTTCAAATTAGAAATTTATTTTCAAAGACGTTATTTACTGAATAAAAAAAAACTATAGAGATATTTGACTAATAGAATATGTTATAATAACCGATGATATACAGTTATAATAACCGATGAGTTTAAAAAAAATAAACTCAAAAAGAAGAAAAGTGAAAAACGCTGGATTTCCTTCGCTATTGTTTCCTGGGTAAGTATAGCGTTTGAATTTAACTCAATCACATTCCAATATCTATCGACGCATAGTGTAACGTTATTACATAACTATCTATAATCCGTCAAACGTGACGGTACTTTTACATGTCGGTTCCTAAGGAATAAGTATTTATTTACAAAAAAAAGAAAATAAATAAAAAAAGAAGAAAAAATTTACTATAAAGAAGTTACGGACGATACACAAAATTACGACGGACGGGCGGGCAGAAAACAAAATTATTATGAAATAAAATTAATGAACGACGCGCTGTCGTCCCCTTTCAGCGCTCGCCGCTTCAATTACACAACACATATTTGAATTACACTTTAACGAACCACCACTAACTGGTAATCACGTGAGCTCCTAATTTATAAATATGTACACAAACAAATCTCCACTCAATAAACACAAACTCAATATTGCCGGGCTGGGGATCCTCGTGTCGGACGTTCTTCGATTGCTCCACACGCTCCGAGGCTCCAGAAGCAATGCCCAGTGCGTGTGGCGAATTAGAAGTACTCTTGGAAGATGAACGTTATTTGTTTGTATATAGGTATGTGAAAATTTAACCGCTAATTAAAATTTCAGGAATAGCGGAAATAGCCGCTAATTTAACAATCGATAACTCAATGCTTTTAATGCGTTTCACATTTGAATACAACATTCGACATGCATATGTGTACATATTATATTTTGAAACTGCAGCAATAAAAAGGAAAATAATGAGTACACAACTGTATTATTTATAATTTAACTGTTCTAGTAGACCAAATTTTATTGAATAAATAAATTCTATATGCGTTTATAACAATTGACTATCCACCATAGACTATATAAATTTCCAATCCTGCAGAAAAGGAATATGCTACTATTTAGTAAAATATAAAAACGTGAAAATTGTGTACAATACTATCTTAAGTAACTTTACATTAACTAGACGAGAGACAAAATTAGAAATAAGTAAGAAATGAAAATATTTAGGTAGTAAATATTTTTTTTAAATGTCTCAGACACATATGCATACTACCCCTGCATAGGTTTTTTGGTTCCGTCACACCTCGTACATTGATGTTTGTTTTTTGTTTTGATCTCGTCAAACATCGTCTGACAATGTTCTTTTTCTAAAAAAAAAGTTACGCACTTTCTTACACATAATTAGAGCGGTATTCAACACAATTTCGTGATATATATTTTTTAAACGGGAAGCCTCCGAAAAAACATATTCTATGTTTAAAATATACATTTCAGTGGTTGTAATAAAAACAATGTTCACTCGCCTTGTATTTTCAAAGCACATTGGACGCTCCAGTTGCAACAAAAAACATCGAAAGAAAAACTTTTACTGCCGCACTTTTTGGATTTCACTCAAATCAATACAGAAAACCCAAAACACAAAAAAAACAACAACAAAACGCACTCCCGTATCGCGGGGACGCGGACACCTGCACCCGCGGCTCGCTGGAAACACAACACAAAACAAAGCTGCACAACTTGCGGAACAAGAAACGCGCCGGAAAAAGGCGCGCGAAAACTTTCCCAACTGACAGACGGGTCAAGATGGCGGCGGGAAATATTCGGATCGGACTTTCTGGTGCGTGATCTGCGAGACGAGCGGCTCGATCGTCGGTCGCGTAGGTCTGGCGGGACGGCGCTGGAGGGACTGCGGCTGGAGGCAGATAAAGGCCGCAATCTGCCCGCCGACACACGCGGCCGACGACCAAACATGGCGGCCGTCGTAACAGGAAAAGTTACCGCGCGGCGGTCCATCGCAGATAAATTGCGCGCGGAGGTATGTGTCTGGGTTAAACGCCACTGCACTTTTTGTACGAGCCTGCGCTGGGTGCGTAAGATGGCGTAAGTGATAATTGTAACAACAAATGAAGGGTATAAAAGCAAGGCAGCAATATCCAAAATAGATGTTTTCAAGGCAGTCACCGAGGATTATTAATTTAGAATGTGCTGAATTCGAAATATTATAGGAAGTATATAGTCTTATCCCTTCCAAAATCATGTTTATAAATAACAATTAAAAGCAAAAATATCAATAGTGTAAAAAGTAAAGGCAACAATATCCATTTCAACCAATCAACCCCCGAGGATGTTACGTAACAAAATGGTAGCTTAATACTACAGCGAGAGTTGATGTTGATTTTAGACTGAAACATCATAGTAAAGACAGCAATATCCAATTATGTAGGTAATAGCAAAAGCAGTAGTGTCCACTATTTGGTAGCAAACACAACAATGTCCATATTTAAAAATCAAATATTTATTTATACATATATATAAAAGGAAAACTGATGTAATTGTTTTTAAAAACTTTTTTTTTCTAATAAGATGTATGTTTTGTAAATTCCAGAGAAATTCCCTTGAGTAGTGACAGATTTTTTTATATTTATCTTAGAAACACCTCATGGTACATTGCTGTCTTTGCTCTAATACCCCTCAAATGTACACCTATAAAAAAGTTATTATCGAACATTTCTCGGCAGCCGTACACGCGGGGCTGGCGGATCTGTAAAGGGATGAAAATGGTTAATTATTGTTAAATTATTATTAATTTATTGTTAATAAGTTAATAATAACTTGAGCATATTTGGGGTTTGTTTTCTCAACTGCCTTGCATGTTTTTAATTTATTAATCACAAAAATTGTCAATGGTGACGATTTACTTATTTTATACCTAGTGTGTTTCTAACTTTACAATCACAAAAAATTATCATATTTCTAAAACAGGTGAACAGTTTCAAATACCTCGGTGCAATAACATCTCAGGATGGAAAGCAAGAATGTGAATTGGATAGGAGGATAGGAGCCGCAAGCCAGGTAGCACGATCCCTAGCATGATACCGTACTAAGAAAAGCGGAGCTCAGCCAGCGAGCAAAATTGGCAGTATACAAATCAGTTTTCGAGCCAACCCTAATGTACGGCCACGAGCACTGGATCTTGACCGAAAGAACTTTACAGTTTATTTTACAGGCCGCCGAGATGAATTTCTGCGAGGTTTACGAGTTACCAGAAGGGACAGAATCAGAAATCACAGTTACGGTGGCTGGGACATATTTTGCGGATGCCGGCAGATAGACTGCCAAAGCGGATATTCCAGGCAAGACCAGAAGGCAGAAGACCAAGGGGCCGTCCAAGGAGGAGCTGGCGGAAACAGTTGGGAGAACTGCTGAGAAGCGAGGTTGCAACTAAATTGGGCTGACGTGGAGAGTGGAGCCTAAGACATGAAAAATTGGAACCTTTTATGCGGTGCAGGGTATATAAGGGATAGAAGGATAAGGGGTAGAAGAAGAAGAAGACGAAAATCAAAAGTTATGTTCAAGTACTACTGATAGCATGATTGGTAGCACATCTTCGAGGAGAAAATTTTTAACAAAACACCAGATTTTGATCAAAATTGTTAATTTTTCAATCACAAAATATATTGACTGTAACTTTTATTTTTCTTAAATATTTTAATGTGTTGTTTTACCTAAACGTGACTATTTTATACTAGTGGCATAAAAGATTATTTCATTTTTCTTTCTATTATATCTTCACATTGGACTTTAAAATGAATTTCGGCCGTATTCCGAAAATAGCAATACTGGAATCTTAAGATTGCTATCCCAACACTTAATAGACGAGAATAAAAATTAAAAATAAACGATACGTCGGTGTTTGTTCCTTTCAGTTTCTACTTGAGAGAGAGGGAGACAATGCGACAATGCGACGCGAGACATGACGTTTATCCGTCAAACGTCAAAATACATATACGAGTCCAGTAATTGTGTTCTTAAAAATGGTCTTAAGGAGTAAGAAATTTATATGTATTTCTCACTACCTAGAATATCTTTGTATAGTGTAGAATAGAAAATGTAATTAAAACCTTGATATTAAAGATTAAGATGAAGAATTTTTAACCGACTAAAAAATTAATTATTATCGTACACATAGCTACACTATCAACCGACTGATTAGATAATTTATGTTATTAATATCACGAACAATAATCCCTACTCCGCCCGCCTGTCGAGCGTATTTGAAAGTTCTATTCGACACTCAAGATGATCCGGGCTCTTACTCACAGTATCAACACCATCGCTAAAAACTCGTTGAAAATATCTATTAAGTAACCAATGTGTGTCAGGGCCTGAGGGCAAAGCGAACAAACCTTGAAGGGAAATAATGATACTTGATAAAAGGAAACAATTAACCTAAATTGTTAAAATAGTTATCGATATAACGCCGAAGGTACTGATAGATTACTAAGCTGTAATGGATAACACATCCAAATATAACGTGGTTTCGCAATATCTACTCGTAAGAAGCAGGACATTTTCTGTGAGATTAAAAAATAACCTTTAGGCAGGAGTGGGCTGCCAATATACAGGTTATAACACAGCTGGTCTATATTACTCAACAGACAGATTTTTGCCTAAATTGGGCGTAATTGTGCAGAAGCATCCAACCCACAAAATGCTAAAAATGTTATGTACTGAATTTAAAATTTATGTGCTGAAAACGTCCAAGATCTAAGTGATATCGTTTTTTGTAAATTCAATATTTTTCTTACCCACATTGCGGCTATCATCGTTAAATTAACATTTAAATTAAAAAGAAAGTGACTTGAATGTATTTTGAGGCTTCAAATTCACAAATCCTTGGCAAACAATAATATTGGTTAAAAACATGACATGAATGTTTATGTATGGACGCATTATGCAACTTTTTAATTCTACTATATTAATTATTATATGATATTAATTTCGTAAAAAAACATTCAAGGGGGTTGAACGTTTTCTATGTCTCAGATAATACTTTTGTCTTCAAACTTTATTAAATTCATAGAACATAGAACACATATAGAAAAAATAAGTACTGTTTTTCGTACATTTAGGCATTTTGTAGAAACAATCCAACGTGTAAAATGCGTCATATCTTCGTAAATAAAAGTTTTGTTCTTATAATTACATTAAAAAACATTTATACAAAGAGTCCTACGCAAAAAAATATGCAATAATGAATTAAATATCAACGTATTAGGTTTATGTGGGCTCATACTTTTAAAAGCCATTTTCAAAATTCCTTGTTTTTAGGTTGGATGATTTCTGCATGACGATGCCCAATTGCAAGTCGAAAATGTCAAAAAAATAGTGTTCTAATACTTCAAAGTTTGCATTATTTTGTCAATATTTCTAAGATTTTTTCTCTAAAACATTGAATTTATTTGCTTTAATACAAGTCAAAAAAATGATTAAAACCTTCGGCAATAAAATTGTGGTTCAAATTTCTGTATAGTATTGATCAGGTTGTTTAACTTGTATAAAAGCAAATTAATTATTTTTTTAAATATTTGAAATAAATATCTTTAATGACGACTTTAATGACAGTCTAACGATTTGAAGAAGAAAAGCCAGAAATATTAAGAAAAAAACGCAAACTTTGAAGTAGGATGTATCCATAACTAATGATATAAGAAAATTATTGATTAAATATTTTCGAGTCATAATTTAAGTAGGTGTCTATATGTATAAAATAGTGGAAAAGTTCTGTAACACGGTGTATATTTAAGGGAAGGAGATGAGTTATTATTTATCACGTTCCCGTGCACAATAATCAATAATATTTACAGATATTAAATATTTCACATGATACCTGATAGTATATATATCAGATATAATATATATATATATATATATATAATATATTATATTATCTACGCACGAAGAAAGGAACAACTAAATAAGTCAATAAAATCGAGTTTTCAGTTAGCATGCAGAGTTGTTCTTCAGATACATATTTAGCAAGGAAAAATTAGATGAGTCGGAAAATAAAATAAAATGTGACTATTTTTAAATTTTTTGAAAAAGAACAAATCACATGATTTGAAAAATTTGGCAAGAAACGAAGACATTAGTCAACTTGGTTTAACGTTCCTGTGCAAAAAACAAAACTACTGGTGCAAAAATTAGATAAAAATAACAAAGGCTTTAAGAGATATTTCGTAGACAAACGAAATTACCAAATGTTGTTTCTTTCTTTTCCTTTCTCCCACAGATATAAAAATAAAACTTAAAATTCCATATTGAAAGTAATGTCATAAAGAGTTTTATATAAAAACCGGTCAGTACACGACGTGCCAAGATTCAAATTGACTTCATAGCAGTGAGGGGGGTGGTACTTTGGCGCCTAAAGAGTAACGATGTATGCAAAACTTCGTAAATTTAAAAATCTACACGACAACTCTGTCAAACCTTCATATTTAAGAGAATATTTTATTAAATAATTAAAAAATTATGTTTACATAATAATACTGAAAATCTATGTATGAAGATTCCGAAATCACTCGTTTACGTAAAGCAAAATCGTGAAAATAATTTACAAGTTCTCTGCATTATACTAAACTAACTATCGTAATACTATGTGTTTCTCTGCAGCCAGAGGACAGAACGCCACACTAATCTATCCAGGCACACTAAGCTCTTGCTTCATACATCCTTTCATGCACGCTATTCGGTTGTCAAAGCTTTAGCGCTTGTTCAGACACAGCGGGAACCGTTCAGTTTCAGAATCGCGTTTCAAAACACTCGATTTGTGTCATCTGTTCACACAGCCACGGTTAATAAGCGATTTGTGCGCGCGAAAATGAACGTCAGTTTGACAGTTCTGGTGCCGTTCTCCATCTTTGAATATCAGAGATATATTCGCTCATTACTTTGTTAACGACGGCCGTGTTCCATGGCAAGACACATGAATATCATTCTGTCAGTTCATTTTAGGTGAATAAATACCTACTTCTCTAAAATACTCTTTTTTTTCCACCATTTCCAAATATCTCCACCAACTCCTGCCAAGCTTGGTTCTTGGCATATTTGAGTAATCCTCACACTATTACAGGTCTTTTCTCCCATATTACAGGTCTTTTCTCCACTTCATCAATAAAAAATTCAGTGTCAAAGCTATCCATAACCATAGAAAAGAGAATATAATCCACGCGTGCTCCTGTTATGACATGGAACCGTGCGGTGCCCGCAACGCGACTGAACGCTCTCGTAAGACCCCATAGTAATAGGATCGTGCGGGCGCCGTGCGGGTCTATTTTCTAGCGGTTGGGTTGCGGGCACCGCAGCGGTTGACTAACCGCACGGTTGTGTCTGAACGATCACATACAAACCTAGGTAAATGAGACCCGCACGGATCTCATGCGATTCCGAAACGGCACGGTTCCCGCTGTGTCTGAACAAGCGCTAACTCTGTAGTGTGAACGGGCCCTACGGCGTTGCAGCGCAATCAATCTCAGGCCTTAAGAATATTAATTACTTCATTCCTTCTTTGGCCACAGAACCGCTTACATGCGTTTACCTATGTGACCACAACTAACTTGTAACTAAAGATGTAAGGTTTATATTACGGTCTTTTGACATATTTAAGTACCTTGAAATAAAACAGATAGACTCATATATCAGACACATCTTCGAATCATTCGAAAATAAACCATAATAAACAAACCGTGACTAGGTACATATTCTTACTCGGACTTTTACCTCGTGCTATATTGGTGATCGTCATCGTCTATACTAACTCTGTCAAACCACTATCAGCTGACCGGCAGCCACCAAGAATTTTAAAAATGCCAAATCGGGTGGAAAAAGTGTAGGGACGATATGGGAGCTATTGTTCATAAAACGGCCTTGGATGTGTGGGTCATGGGACGCGAACCAATTCATGTTGCGCGATTTTTCACGGGTGTTCGGCTGGTTGTTTCATAATTAAAATAAAATTGTGATTATTGTCACACATACATAATATTTATTTATAAAGCTCCTTCAGTGTACTTTGGGCACCGTCAGATCTGTCAAATACGATTATTTTTTTGTAAATCGTCGAAACTCAGCTACGATACGAAAGAACAAAGTTAAAATATTTGTTTTACTATTATAAAGACTTTTGACAATGAAAAGTCCTTTTGTATGAACTATTTTCATTCTATCAACTGCGTTGCAGTTAGAATCACTTTCACATCTAAATTGTCTATTATTCACTCTAGTCTCTATTTAAGGAGCCAAACGTCACAAAATTTATAAAACTGGGAAGACTTCGGTGGCTGGGTCGTGTGTAGACAATGTCCGAGCATCAAGCACCAAAGTCCCTGCTGAACTCAAGGCCAGTAGGGCGAAGGAGCTTAGGAAGGCCAAAATTAAAATGGAGTGACAACGTCCTCAAAGATATCTCTGCCTTAGAGCTTCGAAACTGGAGAGAGCTGACACTAGACCGAGATGAGTGGAGGAAAATTATTGAGGAGGCCAAGACCCACCAAGGGTTGTAGTGCCAAGAATGATGATGATGATGATTCACTCTAGTCTTATCGCAAAATGATTTTTCACTCAAATTCAATTGTATTTACGATAAGATTAACATATTAATGCTGGATAGTCGTTAGTGATCCCAATAGATAGTACTTGTGTGTAATTATAATTGCAAAATATAATTGATATTATAAAAGTTATATTATAAATACACACGTTTTACGAGACATGAAATTACCGCACAATTATTGAGCAGTTATTCGAATTATAAAGACATGTTTTGTCATAATCGTAGAATAACGACGCATGTGATTTTTCTCAAACAGGAGAGCAGTTTGAAGTTTTATTTACATAAAGACACTTTATGTCATAGCTCGATAACTACAAAAGATTTTCCTTTGAAACTTGGGTTGGTTATTTAAAGTTGATACCTTTCAAACCTCAAATATGGTCAGCGCAGTACAACGACGCTTTTACACATGCTGCATTGTTCTACGATCGCAAATCAGAACCGTCGTTTTACCGACTTCGTATTTTATAAATTAATCAGAAAAAATACACTTTTTATATACCATTAGATGGCTTCATTTTTCACTTTTTAACTATCCAAAAAATTCGATATGGAATTTTGCACATCCGTCATTGTTCTGCGATCATGACGATTTATATATGTTAGGTATTTATTTCGCTAAACCGTACAATTTATTAAATTAATTTTCTTGGTATCAAAGCAAGAAGCGGAGTTCCCAAGCTCCCCGCTCAAATACTACGAGCGAGCCACGTGGCTAACACGCGGCGGGTATAAAAATAATCCAACCGCCCTGCTTCCCACGTGGTCACAATCCGTGCGAAGGTCACGCCTCGGGAGCGGAAGGAGCGTCAGCTGTGACAGCCTCGGGCGATCAGCTGATGGGGTTAACCCACCCCAACCCACGACCCTCGAAACCCACTCAACCCCGGCGGAAAAATCTTACAACCAAATTGAAATGTAACAACCACAATTTCGATTAAAATAATATTATTTAATCTTAATTATAAAGCCGAAAGCTTATTTGTCTAAATCAGGAAAAACTCGAATGATGGACATCGTGAGTCGTGAATCTTACACGTGTCATTCCGTCTACAATTTCCAGGCTGACGGTACTGTTTTCAGCTTGCAACATTCATTTTTAAGTCATCAGGATCAAAGTAACTGATATTCAAGTCTGGCACTTTGACGTATAACGTGACCAAAAAATTTAAAATTGAGAATTTTTGTCATAAATAGAACTTGCTTTAGTCGGATTTCTTGCAGTGTTGAGGTAATGGTGTCTCGTTCTCTCTCTGTAAACGGGATACATACACAAGATACATAATCATTCTCCTGCAATCAATTTGAAATATATATATATATATATAATTTTGAAATGACAAAAGTGTGCATTAACCAGCATAATTCTAGATTCTTGATGTCCTCGTTATTATATTTTTGAACGCGCCTTTGAATTCGGATAAGAATACAATTGTTAATTATTTTTAAAAAAATAAGGGAAATTGAATTATTTTTTACTCGGACACGAAGGGGTCGAAGTCAGACAACGTTCGAGCAACCCCTTGAGGGTTACCGAGAGTTAACCGGATGAAAGCCTCGGCGGCGGCGGCGGGGGCGAGGACCTCGGATCTGGACGTATTTATAGATTGGGGTTGTTTGTAAATACACACAAGGGGATTTCGCCGGGGAAAAGCGATCCAAGTTAATAATTCAAACAACTGACTGCTAGTTTTTAATTACCGGTACCGGCGGAATGTATTTCGAATTAATTTTATGTCATTTTCTATTAATCTTGGATGTTTCCGTGATCCAAAAGATGATCTCTCTCATCTCGTCACAGATTGCTGCAAAATACTGTCTTTTTATCTGCGATACTTTGAAGAATTCTTAACTGTATTTTTATACATTTGTATGTTATGAGAACACAATTATTGAATAATTAATAATAATAATAATAGTAATTGTGTTCTTAGAACATGCGTATGAAAATATTGTTAAAAATATAAACTGGTTTATAAAAGGAATTTAAATAATAATTCCAGGCGTATTCTAGTGTATTTGTTACATTATTTGGAAGAATATCATACAGATATAATACATACATTATAAATAATATTTCCTGATATTTCACTTTAAAAAAATATATTTGTATAGAGGTATCACTACCAGCTGCAATATCTATTGTTGCGAGAAGTCCTATTAGCATAGTCCATTCGAATACATATTTATTTATAAGGGCTGTTTGACATATCATACATTTAGACGCGAGACGTATTTTAATTATTTGTTAGTTAGAAGTTTTGCCGCAAGGAAATCAATATTAGGAGCAGCTTACAAACCTTTTTATTTATATGTCTTTATTTTGTTTTATAATACATAATATTATTATTGACTAATATTAATCAATCATATTATATTCACTAATTATATAAGTAATTAATAGATTCTGTGATTTGTCCTTTTACGTGCATTTTTCTACATGAATATGGTGTTGTCATATTCTCTGGTGGGTTATTATATTCCTCGAGTCTTTTGTAATTTTAATGCTAGTTCGACTGTACTTTATAAATGACATTTAGATTGTTTCATACCAGTGTCCTTTTTTAATTAATAATTCATTCAATTTTCATCACTAAAAATAAGGTTTATGCTAGTATTTTTATAACAAAGTATGTATTTAAGATAATTATAAAACAGTACGTCTGATTGTATTACGTATATCGTGTATTCAATCATGAACAATATCCGTACTATGTGGGGTAATGAAAACCATTCACAACGTAATTCTGCACAAAATGTACATAAACAGAGCTACAAAGGATTGTCTGCTGTGCGTGCGGCCGCTCTACGGCTCTACGCCCGCAGCGCTGCGTAGCGGGAAGCGTAGAGCCACGTGCTGCGGTTTACGCTGGCGGTCACGAAGCGTGTACTACGGGCCGGAGTGGTCAATGGAATTTGTCCGTGAACTTGAAAACGAGCAAAGAGGAAAGCGCTATACTAGTTTTCATAATAGAGGGTGATCCGAGCTCAATCGTCATATTTTTACCCTTCATGATAATGCGTCGATATGCGATTAACCAGCATATTGAAATGGTGAAAATTCAATACAAAATTTGTAAAAATTCAGCATCTTTAAGTCGGCACATTCACTGCAAATGCACGTTTCGGCGATTTTTTTTTACGAAAATGTGGGTTTTTATTATTCATTTATATGAGAATATATACTCTATACTGCATTTCTTTACAGTAATAACATAGGTAAAATCTTTTTTATTATATAAATGTAATAAACTGGACATTATTTATCATAATTAATAAAATATAAGCGTTAATCGACAGGCCGCGGCCAAAAAAACGTTTTTACTATCCTAGGCGGCGCTAATTTTTTATGAATATTTATATGTACGCATAATATAATATAATCATCAAGAGATGATTTTAAACAGTATATTCTATTTATTCCCGTATTTTGAGGCTTTACTCACTTAATAAAAGTTGTTTTAATATAAAAACACCTTAATTAAGTATTATTTAAAAATAAAAACTCAGAAGTATGAAATGCGTCAATAAATGACGCCGCCGAAGGCATTCTGTTTAATTGACACATTTCATACTTTTTTAGTCTAAGGTCGATGTTTTGAACTTGGATGTTGTATATTTTCCGAATGTGACTACGTGCCATACAGTTGAATTATTTCATATTTTCACGAATTACTGGGATTCGATTTTTTCTAATTTTCTGGAAAACCACAATACATTTTATATGGAATTGTGGAAAAAAAAATTATGCTAATGCAGCAGAAGTGATTCAATTACGCGATATTGGTGAAATATAGCTTCAAATAGATATGAAAGTTTCACAAAGAGCTGCTCGTGGGAGGTTTCCCGGTAGCCATTTGACAGATATTGTTTTCTCATCGTAAATGGTAATGACTGTAGCTGGTATTAAAATGAAATAGAATTTTTTAGATAGTACAAAATTACAGTTGGGTTTAAACCACCGCTTATAAACTGTTTCTTAAGCTATATATTTTTTAAATATTTTTCAACACCGTGTATATACTATAGATATAGAGATAAGTACTGTATTTCTATCTGTTTATGAACTGAGAAAATATTGGTTTATCTAAACAATAAATTCGTTTTGGGAATATTTATTTTTAGCAATAGTTTCTATGACGTGAGTGTGCAGCTGAGACATGGTTAACTTATATTTTGTGGACTCCGTGTTATATGTTTCCAAAAAATAGTCGCCCCGCCGCACTGTACATCGACTATTAATATGCCACCGCCCACATCTCTCATCCGCGTTACTGACCAATGGATTGACATAATGTGTAGGTGACTTATTTATTCTAACTTTATACTCTAATACGCATAGTAATTCTCACTGTGGATGAATTCTTACCCCAGTCCGTGCCTGATATTATACGGATACTATACTACTTTTGATTGTTTTATTTCAAGGGTATAGTTAATTTTTATTTTAATTTTTTATTCTATTTTATTTATTTAACGCCCTTATGGGCTTTTACAAAAATACAGAATATAAATTTAAAAAGAAATATCATAAGACAGATAAAATAATAATACAGATAAAAGGTACAAATAAAAATAGTTAAAAGGTAAAATAATAATACAGAAAAACATAGACACATAAAATAATAATATAGTTAAAGGTACAAATAATAATAGTTAAAAGGTAAAATAATAATACAGAAAAATTTATTATCCATTTCCATTTCGTTGAGATGTAAAGAATTGTATCAGCTTTGTCCTAAACACAGTTATATTATCAGCAAAAGTGTCAGCCGCCTCTGCATGTTCAATCTCTAATGAGTGTAATCTGGGAATTATAGAGTTTTCTAATGCATTAGTTCTGACATTTCCACTATAATAGAGTAATGCACTGTGTCTTGATGACCTCAATGGGGCATATAAGTCGATCAGACTAACAATCTGGGGGCAATCAATCATGCTGTTTATGATCCTATAAAGAAATATTAGGTCTGTCAACTTACTTAGGTAACTATTAGTTTCTATAGATTTCACAAATTATATGAATTGTACTCATACTTCAGCATAACCCATGCATATATGCACACACATATGCACGATTATACGTAGAAGGCTACATTTTAAAGATAGAGATTTTAATCAGAGAGTTCCGGAGATTTAAAATCATAAAACGGTGAATTGCAGAGATCCAAACAATACGCAAAATTTCAATGCTTTGCTTTGATAAAACAATTCGAATTACGCTAAAATTCTGAAGTACGGCGTAGTATTAATATTTATATTTCTGTGAGCTCGTTACTGCATTATCCTACACCGTTTTGCCTTGCCTTGCCTTGAAGCCATGTTTTAAGCAAGGTTGTGGCCAAGCATAAATATTATATATTTTTCAGGGGCGTGCAGTGAGAACAATAATATGTATTTTGAAAAGAACACCGTTTTGCCTTGCCTTGAAGCCATGTTCGAAGCAAGGTTGTGGCCAAGAATAAACATTATATAAAACATTATATATTTTTCAGGGGCGTGCAGTGATTATCACAGTATACCCAGAATTATTAGCCTACTCTTGCGTTGACGCTAGGGTTGTCACTTTATTATTACTCCCTTTCTTTTAACTTGTAGCGTCTGAGATTCCGACGCATAAGGTAGACACGAAACCCGAAAATTTCTATAATTAGTATACCAAGTTTCTGCATTTAAATTGCAAGAACGCTGATTAACATCAACGTAGACTTTTAAAAACTCACATCCTTGTGATAATCAACACACCTTTTTAGTAAAGCACCACAAACATAAAAAAGGCATTTTTTTCAAGAAGCGCATTTTTTCAATTTGTGCGTCACAGTGCGTGCGTACACGGCGCCGACCACGCACGCACACATTCTAATGGGTAGCGGCCAGTTTGTATGAAGACGTATTACTGTTCTTAGTATACTGTGATATTATTTAGATTATAATATTGCTAAAAATTCCAATCTTAAAAAATAGATATCTCATTAGTTACATCTTTGGTTATTTAAGGGGAATGAAAACGCCTCGGATGGCGGTCGCGCTAATGATTATTACAACGCATATACGAAACAGGTTGTAAAATTGAAATATATACGACTTCCAAAAGTTTGATAGACGTGGTATTTTATCATGCGAGGAAATGGTGAACGTTACATTGTGTAAAGTGATTACTTAAGCCAGCCGTATGATAGGCCGTAAGCCCTGTAAACACCCAAAGACTTTCATACCTAGTTTCCCGTAAAAAGTATAATTTCGTCTCTGTGAGACACCTATAATATATCTTGATTGGTTTAGTAACCCTCTTTGACATTTTAGTAACCTTCATTGATGAACTTCGGAAAAAAATTCAGCATTGATGTGATGTATTACAACACATTTACTTTGAATAATGAAATCGAATAAATGTAGCCAAATTCTATTCATTTCCATGATCGAAAATCTTGTTAAGCAAAATCTACGAAAATATGAGAAAATATTATTTCCCTTCCAATTTCCGCTATTCAACTAATGCGAATTTTGTCACGTAAAATTTCCAATTTGCCTAGGAACTTTGGAAAGTTCTGGAAGATGTATGACGATTTATTTATTCAGCTGTGAAAACCATCCTCATGTAGCTATGCTATCAGGAACTAAGCGTGGACGAGAAGGTTGTAACGTTGTCCACAAAGAGATGTCGACAACAAAGAAGTTGGATTGACAACAAAGAAGTTGATTGACGTAGAAATGCACGGGACAGAGACCGTTATAGCTCAATGGAGGCCTCTACTCTAAGGCCCGAATTAAAAGTCAATACTTAGATGATTTAAAGGTTAAAATACGCCATAAAAGTGTTATTTTGTACTGAAAATTACACTTCAAGTACTGAAGTACATCAAGTACTTTATTATTAAAATTACCTTTTGGCCAATGAAAATCTTAACAGTTAAAGACGAATTAAAACATATAACATAACACTAAACTTACAATAATTTAATATATTTCTAAAATGTCAGATGTTTTGAGCTTTGATAAGACACTTCATGCTTTGAAGATTAAATTCTAAAAACATTTGTCAGTCAATTTAGATTTTCGACATTCGTAGTGAAGTACCTATTATGTATCAATTACCGACGGAGTAATTCAAATTTAGAAAATATTCCGCGACGTTATCGGGCCGCCGTTGCTAGTAATCAAACTTTTGTAATGATTCCAATTTGAAAAAACTATTAAAAATTTGAAAAATACAAAATTATACTATAATTATTATTCTTTTTTAATGAAAATTTGATAGATCTTCTTGATCGTCGCCACAAGTCTGCTTGCTAAGTTTCAGCTCGATCGGATCACGGGAAAAGGGTCAAAAATCGATCCAAAGTTTTTTCGACGTCAAGCCGGCAAGCAAGCAAGCAGACGCCACGAGTTAATACAAAGGGAGTAAAAAAGTTGTAGAGGGACATGAAAAGCGTTTCAAAATCACAAGATTCGATACGATTATAATCGTTTTTGATTAACAAAGTTAATGCGAAATATTCATCAGAGCAGCATTAAAAACGAAATGTCAATGTTTGATCTGAAGCGTTTAATTTATTCGAGTAATTTAAATGAAAATTGGACATTCAAAAAGATTAAAGCTTTATTACTTATTACATTACCTCGTCATTCTTTATGAAGGAAGATTAATCATGGAAAGACATTAATATTAAAATTTACGAGCGCCTCATAAATAATCTTGTTGTATTCGTGAAAGCTTTGTTATTCTATAATAAATCATATTTATCTCACTTTTAGCTCCAGAGGAGCAGAGACAAAAGGGATGGGAGGGGGGGTCTTAATTTATTGGAGATGCGATGCTATCTGTCAGAAAGTCCAAGATATTACTTTTAGATTGTTTAAACATTCCGTAAAGACTTTAAAAACCTCATTCAAACCTCGACCTTGTAAATTTTGATTATTTCAATCGAGATAAATTTATACTTTCAACTTCACACTATTCTTAATTAATCTGTAAGAACGTAGTCGACAGAATTTTTAGAAAATTTATTAAAGTTATCAAATGAAAATCCCTTTTAGCTCTGGAACAATATTCTAGCTCTAGGAATAATTAATATGAGAGGATATTTCAGAATATTTTTGAGTATCTTCCAATTTTTCAGAACAGAATAGATTTATGTTACAGGGATATCATTAATTAATCAATGTATATATATATAGATGTCTCACAGAGACGAAACTGTATTTTATGGGAAAGTAGGTATAGAAGTCTTTTGGGTGTACATAGGGCTTAAAGTCTATCACCTAAGCCTGCCGTACAATACAACCAAAAGACTTCTATACCTACTTTCCCATAAAATATAGTTTCATCTCTGTGAGACATCTATACAGGGTTATTTGTAAAACATTAATAACCTCGCAGGACTACATTCCTGCCTTGATTATGAGTCGAAAATGTTCAAGCTATTATGACCTAATATCAATAGTTAAGGAGATATGCGACATCAAAGTTTGCATTTTTTTT
>JADDOH010004545.1:0-49454 GCA_016648135.1 Agrypnia vestita
AGCTAAATATTTATCTGGCTGAATATTATGAAATATTAAAATGGGAATAATTTGTTAACTATTGTTATAGGAATATTTCGAGATATCTATATCTCTTACTTCGGTTTCTTTTCAAAACACATGTATAAGAAAAAGTAATACTTCTTGTTCTCACTGCACGCCCCTGCATGATATTGTCACATAAATATTTTATTTCGATGTTTGTTCGCATATAAGTCATGCTTCAATAAGTACTCATTGCACGCGCCTGCTATTTACGATTTTTACGCGATGGTCCGAGATAATGCAAAGACAAAGATTTTCTTTTCATTTCAGATTGGTTTAAACATTTCTATTTTTTTTAACTTTAAACGTAAAATTAAAATTACTCAAGTCTGAACATTCACTGCAAATGCATATTTCAGTTATTTTGAAAGTGTGAATTTGTATTATTCATTTATATCAGAACGTATACGCTAGACTACAATTTTTTAGAATGATGACTTAGATGAAACCTTTGTTCTTATAGAAAAGTAATAAACTAACCATTATTTGAAAAATTGTTTTCAGTGCCTTAGAAAAAGTCAATAGATTCTGAATATTATTTATATGTTGTACACAGAATATGTTTTGAGAATTAAGCTAGTATTATAATGACAAAACTGTACTAAAATAATTTTAAAAAAATTATATTAATAAATTTTTAAATTTACAACAAATTTTACATTTTTCATGATTTTAAAATGATTTTTTCTATATAATATACTGTATTTTTGACGAGTCACGCAGGCTCGGCGGTAGCAACATCGCTAAATGGCGGCCGGTTGGGGTTTGCTGGCCTAGGGTTCAATCTTTATTTATTTTCTCTGTCTCCGGCCGTTTAATTTCGATTTTTAAGCCGTGAATTCGAACGAAAATACGGATGCTACACGAAGTTACGGGCAGATAGACAAACAGGCGGACGGATAGACAACGAAATTATCATAAATGGGATTTTATAATTCATATTCCCTCCAGTTCCTCTCCAGACACAAGAGTTAGTCTCTTTTTGGAGAGGTACAGCGATAAAAAATTTAGGTAATATTTTTTATGTATCAAAATTAACTATGTACCTTAACAAATTCATCATGTATCAAAATATATATAAAAATGAACTATGTACCTTAACAAATTCCAATAAAACTACAAAAAAATATATATTAACTTTCTAAAAAAATTTATTACTCCTGGGAGAAATGTTTAGAACATGAAAAGTATTGCATAATTTGATTGCTTACGTTCTAAATATTTTTTTCTAAAACCTGTGACGAAATATATTACATTTAAAAACAAACGATATAACAATAGATGTTTCTTCATTCTCCCTTATAAAACACTCTATTATTTATTTATTTATTTAATTGCGTATTTTTAACAGTTTCAATCATTTAAATATTTAAGCACAGTGTACATTGCATAAACCAATTACAAAGATTCACAGATGCTTAAGGCGTAGTAATTAAGTACTATGTTAAGAGAATATTTGAAAGCTAAGAGAATATTTTATAGTGATTACCAAACAATATTGAAGTAAAATAATTCTAATAAATAAATAAATTAGAAACAAACCATATTAAAGATAATGAGTTTTGCACGGGAATAGGGATGGCAGGGAAAGGGTGAGAATTTAGGAGTGGAGATGGAGGAAGAGAACATTAAATGTAGTGAACGATTGACCAAATTCGATTTAGTACATAATAATCTAAAGCATTCTTTTAAATGCGGTAAGACCAATATTGAAAAGGTCAATATCGATGCAATTCTTATTGATAGTCTTGCATGAGCGAAATAAAAATGTATTTTGGGTATGGTATGTTCTATTTCTCGGAACATGGAAGAGCACGTTCTGTTGGGTTCTTCTATAGAGAACATGAAGGGAGATTAAATCCAGTTGACTCGACAGTCGAGATATCTTCTAAGTGGTTTAAATAATAGCACATGCTCTTCGATGTTCCAGAGTTTTTATGTTGTGGAAATGTAATGTCTCGTGGTAAGAGTCAAATGATATGTTTCAAATGTAGTGTTGAGGTGGCGAAGAAACTTATTTTGTATCTGTTCAAGTCTCGCAATGTTATGTTTGATTTATCAGATTATGTTGGCTTTATCAGATATTTTGGCTGGGCTACCACATTTATTGCAATTTCATTTCCTGCAAACCTCACTTCAGTATGTTGATACGAGATCTTTTGCAAACTACTTAATACACGTAATCGTAAAAATTATGATTCACTAAGTTCTATCTCTCCTTGAGATATCCTTATTATCACCGGCGTACTATAAACCGTGTCCACACTCCACACATCCTTTCAAAGGTTTGGAACAAACTTTTTCCCATAAATAGATTTTAATTTACTTCATAAATTTTTATTTTTGAAAATTTTGAATATTTTTTCACACGATTCCTTGGTTAGTGACATTTTTTATCCACATGTTACGAAGTGATAACCCATCAGAAGCAGATACGGTGTATCAAAATTTTATTTTTATTTTGTTAACATTATTGATTTGTCAGTTTTACCTAATTCACGGTGTAACTTTTTAATTAAAATATTTTTTTTAACTATCTTTGTATAAAGTTAAGTCTAAAACTAATGTATATTATGTATAGCATTGAATAAAATAAATCACGTAGATGTTAAGAATTATTATCGTGTTATTAGTTGTTTTACAAAGTTAGTTAAAGAATATATTTTAATTACAATGATTTATTTTAAATCACTGTAAAATATGTAGGTAGGTACTAGACTACAACAATGATTCAAATGAAATGTGAAAAACTACCTATTGCACGCGTAGTAAAACGAATTCCTAAAAATTTTAGTATCCTGAACTGCACCAAGTATTAAATGAATAAACCTACTTACATTAATAAAAAAATATATTTGATAACATACTACAACTATACGAAGGAAAAAAAGCATGTAGCAAAATACAATTTTTTGACAAAGAAGCACTCAGATAAACTTAATGAAAAACGTTTTTAGAAAAAAGAAAATAGTAAAAAATATTGATTAAATTTAAAAAAAGACAAAAAAAAATTTTGAATTAGGGAATTAAGGTACAGATGCATTATGCTTATTTTGAGCATGCTCATTAGTTAATGTTTCATCATCTCCCCAACGCGCCATATTTGTTTCATCTGTCGTGGACTGAGAAGATTGCATTGATTATCGATACTAGCCGCGAATGACATTAGCATACTTATAAGTAAGCCTGTTCACATGTGCTCAAAAGATACCCCTTCTCGTGGTGAATGACATTAGCATGCTCAAGAACTATGAGCATACTCATTACTAGCAATGTGCGTACACATGCCACTAAATAGCAATGGCTCAAGAAGGTCAATACTGCGCATGCTCACGTGCCACTAATAAGCAAGTGAATCAGTACATTTAAGATAGTGAGGATTTGAGGATCGAGTTGAGGATCCTGAACGACCGCGAAAACCTGAAAACATTTCTAAATATTTTACTGAAAGAAATACTGCCTCCTATGAACAATATTAAAGCATCTACAGAAATGACCTGCATTTTTCATTAACTCGAATATTTTTGGATACGGTGACAATTGTTAGTTGCTAATTTTTATACGCACATACACATATTTATATATGTGAAACCGTAACAAGTTTCTTCCTTAAAATATAATGTCGCAAGTCGCAATCAACTTTCAACGTCATCAATCACCGGCCGAATTTTATTTGAAAACTTTGAGTGTCCAGCGTAGAATGATAATTTTCCTTATTAACAAAAATGTTGTTCACAATAATCGATCAGTCCTTTGTCTCTACGTGCCTCGCACCATGAAATAAACGCACGTCTGTCGCTGATGATCAATCCAAATATAGACATCCAGACGCTAATGCACAATAGACAGCCTTCAATGAGGATTTTCTCTATTTAGCGCGGCTCTTTCCATAAATCATAGATAATGGAGTCGACACGAGAAAAAAAGGAGATTAATAAAAAAAAAACGAACTTCGAAATGCGCGGGAAGCATTTTGTCAAAGACGAATTTCAAGAGCAGACGCAGAGCGCTTCTTAGATCACGGCGGTGGGCGTCCGACACTCGTGCGAAGAGGAAGGAAAACGGCGTTGCAGGCGAGATTTTCGTGGGTGGAAAAGAGAAAACCCATTTGGGAGGATCGCTCGTTAGCGGAGCTCTCACAAGTCGGGCACCGTCGGTAATGTAGGCACCGCCGGTAATGTATGCGCGCGCACACACTCGCTGGGAAGTAAACGGTTCACTTTATTACTGACGTGCGAGGGCATAAGCGCCTTTTCGCGTGCCTCGCATTAATCCAGCTCCGGCTGTCGATCCGTCATGCCGGAATAATAGACGGAGGTGTTGCTAATGTCGTGTGTAATGTTTATGATAATTACGGAATCTCTGTGTATTTCTGATGAATAAAACATTAGTATTCGAAGAGTTCTCCAACAAATTAGAATCGTAATAACACCGTGGAATAAAGTTTTACTTTTATATCTTGGCTCGATAGTAAGTACAGAGTATGTTTGTGTTAATTAGATATACTTTTGTTGTTAAACGAAATACTCCAAGAAGGAGTAATGCTATGACTCGATCTTCGAGAGACAAGTTTAAAAAGATGCGGCAAGATCAACCGAACCAGAAATTTAAAAAAGAGTATTTTCACATAAAATAAAAAATATTTCATTCATATAGAATATACATATTGTTTTTTAAAACATGATGTATAAGTAATTAACGAAATGAAATCATGAAATGAATAAAAATTTTCTTAATATACAAAGTCATTAGGTACAACTCCTAACTGGAGCGCATTTGTCTCTGGAATATTTTTATTGCACATCGTTTCTATCGCACTAATTCGCCACACAGGTAGGTACTCTGATAACCTCATCGCTCATCATTTCATAAATGTTTTTGTTTGTTTCCAATGAGATTGAAACATTAATTTTGTTGTGATGACTAAACGATACTTGTTTACTTCCGTACATATTCACTTTACAAAATAGCTTTATCTGACTGGAGAGACCCTTAAGTCAGATGTGAGGGTGACCCAAGACCAAGACTTGTGGAAGTACATTGCGAGCCATGTCTTATCTGATGACACGAGGTTGTTGTTGTACTTGCTTGTACATTGGTTGTACTTGCTTGCTTTTTGATATACATTTTAATACACCAAGTAATTTGGTGTATTAAAATGTACATCAAATACTGGTTTTATTGACAATGCGGTGGAAGATTGCTGGAAATCGGGGCCCTGGAAGAAGAAACACCATGACTGAAGAACCTGAGGCAATAGTTTGGCCGCCATCATTCAATAAAGTGATGATAGCCAATTTGTCCATTGAACCATTGAACGGATGTGACACGAGAAGATGAAGAAGACATGAAGAAGGAAAGAAAAAAAAATTTACTGTTACAACACACACGACGATATTTTGAATCAATAACGAATCAATCAATCAGTGCAATCAAATCTAGCATCTCCATATAAACCCTCACCCTCCTCTCTCTGTCCCTTCTGGAATTCACTACTACATTGAATTATAGTAAAGGTTTTCACGGGTGTTAGAAAGGTTAGGATTAATTTCTTTGGGGGTAACCCGCGTCAAAATCTGGCCCTCGGAAGCACCATTCGTCAACCGACGTTTCGCCTGAATCACAACAGGCATCTTCAGGGTGCCTTGTTAATAAATTTCCGTCACGAGGGATAGTGCGAGCACGTCCGCTCGTATCGGAAGCTTACTACCAAGTGAGGTCTGGCAAGTCAAAATCTAAATTCTGGTACTTCGGTCATTATTAGCCTTAACGGTTTTTGGGAATTTGGTATTGAATATTGGGTATTACCGGCCGTTGTTGGCCTTAATGGCGTTTGTCTGGCTCTTTGTGATGCGCTTTGTACTCGATGTTGTGTCTATTGTGTCGATATTTATCTGTTCGGTGGTTGTATTTAATTGGTTTTTGCGCGTTAATATATTATTTTTACTATGAAATCTACTGTTGAACAAAATGTTTTTGCATGCCGGTGGGAGACGCATACCATCATCTCTATTGTTGATGACATTCATTCTTTTATATATCTCTATAGCTTCTCTAAATATCCTTACTGTCTCATTTTGGACGTTCGCTATTACTCGTGTATTATTCAATTCAATTCAATTTATTTCATGATAATATGTACATGACAAACAAAATGTTTAAGGCATACATATTAGGAAGTACATATAACAAAAATGAAAATATTTAATAAATTAAAAATAACATAAAACCTGGTCAAAGGTGTAGGAGAATCCCGCTTCGGAAAACCCCCTCAGACACATGGAATATATCAATACCCAAAGCGATTTTGTTCAGCATAGCTGTGGCTCTTCCAACAGGCATAACCATCGGCAGGTTGGTCCTGTATATTGGAATGTAAAACAATCTATGCTGACGATGTCTAGTATAATTATCAGGAACATACAAACCAATGCTCTGCATAATTTGAGGATTATCGATCATACCGCGCAACAATCGATAAAAATGTGTAATCAAATACACATTCCTTCTAGTCTCTAAACTATTGTAGCCAAGCATACCCTGGAGAAACTCGGTTGGGTAAAGCCAAGGATAATGCCCGTACTCTCTCATGTAGAGATATCTCAGAAACTTCTTTTTGGACTTTCTCCACCATAAGAGAGTACTTGCCCTCATGTGGCCCCCAGATCATCGAGCCACTCTCGAGTCTACTCCGCACCAAGGAGTTGTAAAGAGTTCTGAGTACGCGGGTATTCTCGAAAACCCTGGCAGTACGCAGAACAAATCCTAACATTCTCAAAGCATTACCACTGATCGTCTCTATGTGATCGTGAAATGTTAGGTTGCTTACAAATCTAACACCTAGATCTTTAACATTTGATGTTCTTGTCAGATTTTGATCGTTCATTTTGTAGCGAAAAAATAGAGTTTTTTGGGCCCTAGTGAAGGATGTAACCGAACACTTGGAAACATTAAACAACAGTTTATTTCGTCTTCCCCATTCACATATATTTGATATATCTGCTTGGAGAAGACGAAAATCGTCCAAAGTTGATACCTTTAAGAAAAGCTTTAAGTCATCCGCAAATAACAGATTATTAAAGTCAATGCTGTGGCCCTCTTCGAGCGTGTATTGGACAAGCGACGATGTTAGTTTTTTGTTGGTCATATCAACTCTGTGTTCAGCAACCCTAGCAGATATCTTTCTGTTGCTTTTTCCAACGTATGTCTTGTCGCACGCTCCACATGGTATTTCGTACACACCATGGGACTCTAGATGCATTTTGTCTTTTACGCTATATCTAGCCTTCTACGCAGTGTTCTTCTTATTTTGTTCTACCTAATTCAAATAAGCTGTACGGATCCCAAATACAATAAAACAAATTATAAAATTCAGAATATTTTGAGTTTGTTCAAATCTTTCAGAACAGTGCTGGATTTATGTCACAGAGACATTATTAATCAATTAATGTATATCTATAATATACATTAATTGATTAATAATGTCTCTGTGACATAAATCCAGCACTGTTCTGAAAGATTTGAACAAACTCAAAATATTCTGAATTGTAAATACTGGTAAAAAGGAATTTAACAAAAATTGGAAATAATATTTCCTGGCGTATCCTAGTGTAATGCAAGTAATTCGGATGAATTTCATTACACAATAAAGTATATTGCTCTCAAAAATTCCGTAAAAATCAATTGTAGATTTTCTCATTAGCGACATCTGTGGGGATTTAGGGGAATGTAAATGGCTTTGTACAGGCCGCATGGAAAAGGCGCTTACAACTCATATATGAAAGCTCTCCACGCAATTTGAACATGTATACAACTTCCAAAAAAATGAATAAGCATGGTATATTCTATCATGGGTGGAAATGGCGAATGTTACAATTGTGTAAAGTGATCACTTAAGCCAACCATAAAAAGACAGGTCATAAGTCCTGTGTACACCCAAATGACTTCTATACCTACTTTCCCATAATTAATACAGTTTCGTCTCTGTGAGATATCTATAATATACACTAACAACAGGTCTGTTGCATGTTTTCTTTACCACCCGCTTCCTACTAATACGTTCCATGTGACAACATTTTAAAATTATATTATATAATTTATAATTAATTGACTTTAACACATAACCTATATTTTGAGCTATATTATCAGATTGTTAATTCCTTAACATATTTCATTTATAGAGCCATTTTCGTGCGATGAACGTGCGTCCTAAAGTAGATACGGTAATTTAGAAGTCGGTCGACGATAAAAATAATAGCGATAGGGATGTTACTATCGCCGAGCCTGCATTACGCGTCAAAAATTCAGTACAGAAAGGATTTAGCAAAGACGCGAACTATTTCACGCTCTGCCCAATCGCTAGGGTTTAGAATAGTGTATTAAGCCGCCGGCAGGAGAGATATTTATTTATTTATTTTATTTTATTAATTACACGGCTTAATAGCCTTTTACAACAGGTTTATACGTAATTAAAATACAACAAACGATTAAATGTAAAAGAAAAATAAAGGGTATAAATGTAAAAAAGTATATATACATAGTTTAAACATAATGAGGTTAGACATATATGTAAAAAAAGTATATATGCAAAAAAGTGTAAAGTAGTGATCTCAGAAATTTTTACTCACCGATAATATAGCAATATTAAATTTGAATAGCCAGGTATATATAAAAAATTTAAGACATTATATAAAAATTTAATATTTTGAAAAGAAATGATCATATAATGATTTTTTAAATTTTGAGAGAGAGATAGATTTAAAATGTCGACATATGTAGGTAGTTCATTGCCAAGTTTGTGCATCCGAGGTATGCTAGAATTTGAACGATAGTTTGTGTCCAAATTATCACAATAAAACAGCATGTTTTGGCGGGTCCTACGGTTAGGTACTTTAAAATTAATACTAGTTCGCAACAGTCGAAATTTGAGTGTAATATTTTAAAAAGGAATATTAAATCTGTTAATTTTCTTCGATCTTCCAAGGTTAGGAGATTAAGATTAGTTTGCAAATATTTGTAGTTTATTTGGTCGATCGGAATATAAAGCTTAAAATTTATAAATTTTAGGAATTTACGTTGTATCCTTTCTATATTTATATAAATAAAAGTATAAAAAGATGTTCAAATATTTTGATAAAGGTCGTTATTATTATTCCATGGATATCGGCTGTAAATAAGTAAATACTTATTCTTTAGGAACCGGCATGTAAAAGTACCGTCATTTTCGATGGATTACAGATAGTTTGTATTTATAATAGTTACAAGCTGCAAGCCCGTGAGAGATCACGGAACATAATAATAATGAATAACGATCCTTGCATGTAACCTGAGACGCGCGCTGATTGACGTGTCACTCTCAGGCGCCCAGGCCTCATTAGCGGCTAGTCAACATCACTGTTGATCTTGCAATGACGGAGATGAAAAGTAGGTGACTGTCTAATATTACGATTTGGGATTTGGGACATGATATGGTATATGATTAATATGATTGATATATTGGGATATGATTGTGACATGATATACAGGGTGTACCAGAGCTAGCAGCAGAAACTTGGCCGTAAGATTTCTGACTATGTTATGAGTCTAAAATGTTCAAGCAACCATGATCGAATATCAATAGTTATAGAGATATGCAATATCAAAATTTGCATTTTTTTAAAAATATTTCTGACTTTTTTTTTGTTAAAAGTTGAATAATCATTACAGTAACTTATATCGGTTATGAATAATTCATTTGCTTCAATACAACTTATATAAAATGATAAAAACCTTGTAAAAAATAACTCTTCAATTTTTGCAAGGTTTTTATCATTTTAATCAAAGAGAATGAATTTTTCATAATCGATATAAGTTACTGTAATGATAATTCAACTTTTTGCAAAAAATAAGTAAGAAATATTGAATAAAAAATGAAAACTTTGATATTGCATATCTCCATAACTATTGATATTAGGCCATGCTTGCTTGAATATTTTAGACTCGTAACATAGGCAGGAAGCTAACGTCAATATTTCTGATGATAGCTCTGGTACACCCTGTAGAATATATGGGACATGGGTATGAAAACAGAATAGGTCTGGACTGGTAAACTCATACGGAAGCGGCACAAGACAGGGCAATATGGAAGCAGCTTGTCGAGTCCTTAGGCCCTCGACCCTACTAAGATAAAAGAATGAGCATGATGATGATGAAATAAAATATTATATTTTTAAAGGGTCGAGACAATGTTTCGCAATTTTGAGACAATTCGTGTGTTTCATATTTTTACTACGTCGTTAATAAATTTCGGTGTATCCGAAATACCTAGAATGAAATCCCAGAAGAAAGTTGGTGTGTCGTTACGGTAAGGTTTATAAACCAAATTTAGAATTTGGATCAAAAACTTAAAACTTCTAATTGTTCAAGTTTCGGTCATTACGTTGCAACTTTTACAATAAATTATATTATAACAGCTTAGCCTGACAATGAGATGCGAATATTAACTGTCTTTGGAGTTGCCAACAACGAAACACGTTAATACAGTAACATAGAAATATTTTTCAAACCCTGATGTTCCACAACATATTTACATACAGTGAGACGAAGCTATTTATATGGGAATGTAACTATGGAAGACTGGGTGTTTTTAGGGCTTACGACCTATTACATGGCTGGCTCAGGTGATCACTTTACACAATGTAACGTTCACAGATTCCACCGTTGATTGATCATCTGTAAAATTATATACTGTGTATCTGTGTGTGTATCAGAGCTAGTCCAAAATACTCTAAGGTGGATTCCTGCCTTTATTTTGAGTCGAAAGCATGTGTAGCAACCATGACCTATAATATCAATAGTTATGGAGATATGCAATATCAGTTTAAAATTTTCTTACTTATTCTTTGCATAACGTTTAACTATTATTAGGGAAATTAATATAAATTATAAAAAATTCAAATCAAATAAAATGATAAAAACTTTGCAGAAATTGAAAGATCACTAAAACCATCTATGGTTGAAATTTGTCATTCCCATGTACCGGTATATTCAAACTTTATATAGAATATATACATTTATCACCGCTTGTAATGAGACTTCTATTTTTAACAACAGTATGAAACAATATTATTTTTATTGTATTATTAACTCACCCGAAGAATAGTTTCGTCTCTGTGAGACATCTATAATATATGTTGATTGACTACGATCACATTTGGGATAAAAATCTAGTGATTTTGTTCATGAAAAATTTTAACATAATCAAAAATATAAAATGTAGATACTGAACAATTTTTAACATATATTTTATCGTTTAAAAACATATTGCAAGTTATCCCCTGAACAATCTAAATAAACAAACATCCATCAGCCTTACAGTCATTCTCGTAGCTAGTAGCAAAAACTTAGGGGAAGTCTTCTTTAATTAATTTTGTATGGAAAAAAATTATTTTCACTTTGGGTAAAACCTCAATAAGCGATATTAAATTTGCATTTTCTTTTCACTATTTCTGATCTACGTTTTGTAAACTGTTTGACTATTATCGAAGTAACTTATATCGAGAGTTAGAAATTCATTTGTTTCAAAATTCTTTCGTTTGAAATGATGAAAAGCCGCACAGATATTTGATAAGATCATTTTTATCATGAATTTGAAAGAATTTGCCACATACGCGCAGAAGTCGCATTTCCACAGCATGCGGTTTACTTTCGTGCCTCTTCTATCAGCTCCAGGCTTCTCTTCTACACATTTTCAATTCAATTTCAATTTCAATTCAATTTATTTTTGTATATAACTAACATATAACAAACATACATTCAAATCTCATTCATCTCATCATTCAATTCAAAGCTAACAGTGGTATTGTTCAAGACAGATAAGTTTTTAATTGATAAGCCACTTCCAAAGTAGGGCAAGACGTGAAGATGGAAGCGACATGTCGAAAATTTTGATTCCTCACCTTGCTTAATTAATAGGGGTAAAAATAACGATGATGATAGTATAGATTTTCTTTCGATATTTCTTTAAATTCTATCTTTGAAATATCAACACGATCAAAACAATTTGTGGTAGTCAAAATATTTTGAATGCGTCGCCGCCACAAAGGAATATTTTGCAGCGAAGTAGACCTTTAAAATGTAGGTAAGAGCTTCTTGTCATACAAAAGTGGCGCTGCATAATTGAACGAGTGCATAGAATATTCTGGAAGTTGCCTTCCTTTGCAGAACACGGTCTGAAAATGGATATTATTTTTGAAAACATCACCTATGTTCGTTTTTTCAACCCTTCACATCCATGATAGAATTTTCCAATCCATAAAGGACAAAAGTTCTTTTCTTAAAACACACAAAGCAATTAGAAAAAATGTAATGATATTTATTTTGAACCAAATAAAATAATTGTCTTAATCGTTCTTTTTTTCTTCTTCTTCTACCTCTTCTTCAGCCTTCATCTCTTCACTGCTGGATATAGGTCTCGTTCACACCCTTCCATCTTTTTTTACTAACTATAAAATCTATAATTTAATATTTTTATTTTTTCAAATATGTTTTCTGTATTCTCAATTAAGTTTACTAAATTAATATATTAAACAATTTATATGACTTAAAGAAAAATATTGATCAATTAATGTATATTATAGATATCTCACAGAGACGAAACTGTATTAATTATGGGAAAGTAGGTATAGAAGTCATTTGGGTGTAACAGGACTTATGACCTGTCTTTTTATGGTTGGCTTAAGTGATCACTTTACACAATTGTAACATTCGCCATTTCCACCCATGATAGAGTATACCATGCTTATTCATTTTTTGGAAGTTGTATATATGTTCAAATTGCGTGAAGCTTTCATATATGAGTTGTAAGCGCCTTTTCCATGCGGCCTGTACAAAGCCATTTTCATTCCCCTAAATCCCCTAAAAATAATAAATTAATAAAGTATATTGCTCCCAAAAATTCCGTAAATCAATTGTAGATTTTCTCATTAGCGACATCTGTAGGGATTTAGGGGAATGAAAATGGCTTTGTACAGGCCGCATGGAAAAGGCGCTTACAACTCATATATGAAAGCTTCACGCAATTTGAACATATATACAACTTCCAAAAAATGAATAAGCATGGTATACTCTATCATGGGTGGAAATGGCGAATGTTACAATTGTGTAAAGTGATCACTTAAGCCAACCATAAAAAGACAGGTCATAAGTCCTGTTACACCCAAATGACTTCTATACCTACTTTCCCATAATTAATACAGTTTCGTCTCTGTGAGATATCTATAATATACATTAATTGATTAATAATGTCTCTGTGACATAAATCCAGCACTGTTCTGAAAGATTTGAACAAACTCAAAATATTCTGAAAAATATTGAGTTTCCACTGGAACTCAAAGCCGGATATTTCTTGTCGGTAGAATGCTTTGCCATTAGACCATATTAAATAAATAAATACATACGAGTATGTGTTCTTCAATTATATTTCAAATTTAAAAAAAAATGTCTTCGAAATGAAAATAATTAAAAAACATGAAAAATGCCCTTAAAAAACAAAACAGACGCGGAACGAACTGTCATAACTTGTTTATTGTATATACTGCCTTTACAGTATACACACAGTAACGATTCACATAATATATATATTCCAAATAATTTAGTATTTAGGTGTATGATAAATAAATAAAATAAATCTAAAAGTGTGGCAGAAATCTCTAACAGGGTCGCTCAATTATTATGCGACTTAGTTTGTGGTGCATCATAGTGGAAGAAATTTGTTATTCAAAAAGAAAGAAAAGAAATAATATTTCTCGAATATCAAAATGTCATTATTATTTGGTTCCTTACAGCAGTGCTTCTCAAACTAGGCCACACATTTGTAGGGATCCCGGAGGTTCATGCTAATGATTCTCGAAGTTTTTCAGTATTTAGAATAAAAATCCACTTTTTTACAAAAAATTCTAACCACATAATTGAATAACACGATAACAATGTTTAACATATCATTGAGCATTTCGCAGTGGATAGCTTCTTTCGTTTTTACATACTAGAAATATATTAGGGGCTTACCGTACCGGTATTTATTAAAAGAACAATTGAGATGCGATCACAGATATCACATAAATATTCGTATTTTTTTCAAATTAGCTAAAGGCCTGGTGTATGTAAAATAGTACTCACTTGTTTGAAGACTACTAGTTCACTAGGTAACCACTTTACCAAAGATCTACTCAATAGATTTTTCATTTTAAAATATGCAAACATTTTTTTTTTTCGGCTGCTTAGTAATCAAATAAATGAGTGTTATATTATAGTTATTTAAATTATTACAAACGGGAAGGACTTTCAAACTATTCTTATGGAACATATGCGCTGTTACTAAAATAAAAAATTTGATTCAAAATTTGCAGCATGTTTATTAAATGAAAACTATGTCCCGCTCAGTAATATTGCGCCAACATCTTTACATATAATAACCAAAGGTTTTAGAATGAATTTAAAAAAATTAAATAAATAAAATCAATAAACACAATAAATGATCCAAATCGCCTCGTGATCCAATGGTCGCGGGTTCGAATCTCAGCCCAAAGTAGCAAGTTAGTCCTATTTTCATAGCACAAGCGTTTAGCTTAGTTTGAAAATAGTAAGAATATTGATGTGACACGTATTCCGTGTTCGCATCTCTATTTATTAAAAAAAAAAAAAAAAAAATTATCCAAATATGAGACTTTTAAATAGTCAACAAAAATTGTTCTTCTCTCCACTTCTTAATATGTTTAAGAAACCCAAAATCAGGGCCATAAATTAAAATAATATTTAATGTAATAATCTTATGAGTCTAAATAAAATAACAACGAAATACAGACAATTTCAAAGTAATTCAGTTAATCGCTTACAGAAATGAAAAATTTTGATAATTAAGCGTAACATTTTATAAACCGGAGAATGTAGGTAAAAATAATCTTAATATAGAGCTTCACCGAAAACATATAATAATCCATAGGGAAGGGATAACTTAAACCTTATAAATAAATAGGTTATACGTGGTATATACACTCTTTGATAATGATCTTACAAGCCAAAACAGCTGTCACATTCAAAATAACACATAACCTGCAGAACTTAATAATAATATTTATCAAAATTTAATTAACTTTAATTTTATTATATATAAATAAACACGGAATTCTACAAACACAAAAACCGTAAATAACTTGATAACAATGGAATTATGTCAGGTTCGCAGCGCGGAGCCACGCTTCCAAATTCTGTCTTCTGATTTTCTTGACTCGCAACTCGTTACGGCTAGAACTTGATATAGCTCTCGATCACCACAATGGCTAATGGTCGCTAAATACAAACAAAAATGGGAAAATATTTATTTCAGTTTTCAGGAGCCGTAATATGAAAAAGTTACAGAAGCGCTGTCTTTCAGCGTCGATATGTTGAAAATATGTTTCTAAACTGGGTTGAAGGTTCGATGTTGAATAATGTATTTCTTCTTCACAGGTCGTCGGCAGAACTCCGAACCTCACCATCACTGTCGACTCCTCGTCATCAGGAAAATATTTGTGCAAGGCTTCTGTCCAGGGATTTCCAGAAATAGAAGCCGATGCTACAGTATATTTAAGAGGTAAATTAAACAAAAATATTCTAGTGATGTAAATTTTAAAAATATTTATCTCAAAAATATAAAACCTTTGCGTACAAAATAAAAGAAGGGTGTTTGAGAATTACATAATGTGTATATATATACAAATTTATATTATACAAACTTTAATCCAGACTTTGAAAGTTTCGCATTTCATGCGTACCTGTTTAATCTCCAGCTTAATGGCTACCTGTAATGTACCCTTACAAGAATTAGCTCCCTTTGGAGGGGTGGCGTAGACAATTCAATAAATCAATTTTAATTATGAAAGCACCGATGGAACACAATTATCGCTAATTTGTCACCCGAAGCAAAATTAACGGTGCATAATAAATTTTGGTGCGATTTTAAAGTTTGGAGCTGAAACCTGGACATGACAAAAAGCTCGAAAGTAGACTGAGTGCTGTGGAAATGGGCTCTCTTTCGCCCGTGTGTGGAAAATATATGTACCCTAGTGAATAATTAACAAACTAAGAAGGAATGTAATGTTGGCTGGTCGCCGAGATAGTTTGGCCATGTGGTACATATTAAAGAGGAAAAGATGGTAAACTGGGTATCTTTTACCTAGTAGCAAAATCTGAAAATGGAATGACGACCGATACGGAAATGAGCGACATCAAAATTTGGATTTTTTCAATATTTCTTGTTTATGTGAAAGTGAAAAAAAATGAAAGTGTGTATATAGGCTTCCTTTTCAAGCACGAAAATCAGTCCCTTTTTGCAGAGATAAGGCTATATTGTATAAAATCTATATATTATTTTATTTTTAATAGACTAGAAAAATAAAATGAATTTTTTTTTTATATAATATTAGCTGCACCCGCTTAGCGTTGCTGTGGCTCAGACTGGTATTTAGTATTTAGTAAATCATATGTTGCTTTTATGTCCAACAAATGTTTTTCAGAAAAAGCATATATTAACCTGTCACAGGGGTGACATCTATATAATAGTAGGTGTATAAAATATACTATGTATATAAAAACGTGCGCAAATTCGAATGCAACGTTGTGTCAAAAGTTCAAGTCAATCAGCCGACTACTTTTCGAGTTTTGCGAGTACAAACATACGCAAGCTGAATTTTTATATACATAGATTATATAAATAAATAAATAAAAATTAAACAAAACTGATTTTGACAAAAGGGTGTTGCATTTTACTTCTCTGGCCGCTGTGACATCTAAAGATAGTTAACATCATGAATAATTATTTTTCCATCTTTAGGCAGTTAGCAATATAATTAATTATTTTGACGTCTACAGGTAGTTGACAATATAACTAATTATTTTGACATCTAGAGGTAGTTAGCACCATGACTAATTATTTTGACATGTACAGGCCCCCCAGCGGTGGTGTCCCGTAGGGCTCAAGCGGGGTCAGCCGGAGTGCCAGCGAGGGTGCAGTGCCTGGCTGTGGCTGTCCCTAGGCCCAGGGTTCTCTGGTTGCAGCAAGGGAGGCCCATCACTGAACAGGATCAGGTATGGTTCACGACTTTTCATTAACGACTTTTTTATACCAGATGGTATTCTTATAGCAGATCGATGTTTTTTTAACAAGTCTCCAAATCAAACAATTTTAATTTACTTTTTCTTCAAATATATATGTCATTTTATATAAATTATAATTTTAATTTAAGTTTTTAAGAAGATCATCTGTCAAAACGAGGCATTTTCGCCATTTTTTTCTCATAGATTTTCTTGCATTTTGTATCACATTGTATGTCAAAGTATCAAATTTAAATGGATATATTAGGTTTCCTACATGTCTTTTAAATACATTTATCTTTCTTTAACGACACGAGCTAAATTATCCAATCAATCAATTAAGTAATCACCACACCAATGTTATTTGTGAAATGAAGAAAATTGCTCCCGAGTGTACACAATATTTTTTTTTATTTTTCAATTTTATCATAACGTACTCAATTATCTTTATTTATTAAAAAAATTACTTCAATTAGTTTTTTTAGAATTTATTTTTAATAAAATACTGATTTATACTATAATATTTATAAATCTTAACAGGGATAGTAATCATTATTTTTATTCATATATCATCAATCTTCTCCACATACTGATACCATAATAGATGTTGTTAGCATAGTCTTATCAAATATATGAAAGATTTTCAGATTTGAAACATATATGCAGCTTAGAAAAATTTGATATGTGTATGTTCTTATGATAGAATTGGTAAATGTTGAATTGTGTAGAGTAATCACTTATCCGGCTCAAACATGTCGTAAACCCTGGGCCATCCTATAAAAAAACATCCACACACAATTCTCATTTAAATTGCTTCATCTCTGTGAAACTTCTATTATTAATCTTAATTAATAAAACATTTTGTTTAATCCATGTTTATAATAATAATGTTAATTATGTGAGAACTTGTACCTACATAAAACTTGCATTTTCTCAGTGAATGCGGAATATAAATTGCATAAATCTTGGTAAATGTTCAATTATCGATGATTTACATTTGAAACCGCTCAGATGTACACAGTTTAAAGTGCCCGACGAAACAACTGAATCCGAGCCATCCCGACCGGCGATAAACACATTATCAATTTAAATGCGGAAAAGAGAATCCATTCAATTTCACGAAATGAGAGAACAAAGGAGGAAACTCCCCCAGAAGCAGCCCCGGTCCATTCTCCTCTTATCTCAGGCGAAGATAACGAGCGAGATATAACACGTAGAAAAAGTTTTATATTTATTTCCTATCAAGTTGGGAATAAAAGAAAGGCGAAAGTTTCATATGACTCGGACATTTTCCCGACACTATTTTGTCAGAATATTTATTATGGCCGGATAATTTTATTAAGGGTTCTTTTTTCTTCTTTTCTGCGCGAAAAACTCAGGTGTTTATTCCCAACCTTTTTAAATCTGTGCACCGGTAAAATAGTATTTTTTGGATTTTTCTGAACATCATAGTTAAATTGATAATCTCAAATATATATCAAATAGAGACCGAGCTATACATGTGGAAAATACATGTGCAAAATTTTATATTTTGAGTAGCTTGTTGGTCTTGTGGTTAGGACTCTCGCCTCGTGATCCAAAGGTTGCCGGCTCGAACCTCACTCCAGACTAGTAAGTTAGTCCTATTTTCATAGTACAAGCGTTTAGCTTAGTTGGAAAATAGTAAGAAAATTGTTGTGACACGTATTCCGTGTTCGCATCTCTTTTAAAAAAAAAATGTCTTTTTAGGGTGGCCGCATGGCTTATGACTTTACTTATGTAACATTCACCAATTCCACCGTTAGAATATTCGCACATTATCAAATGTTAGAAAATCGTTTATATGTAATTTATCTGTCTTATTTAAAATATTTGAAGAAAAAATCTTTCCCATGATGTAGTACAAATTATACCTAAACCGCTGATTATGGTATTCAATATTTTTAAAGCGAAGTTTTATTATTAGTACCTATACATAATTATCATTTTACTATGAAGGCATCATTCCTTTTTCGCAACATAAGAAAGCGCCCCATGCTTTTAATTTTATTGACTTACGCATATAATGTGATCGCTTTTAGTACGGAGGCTGTTAAAAAAATGTTTAATTAATAATATTTATTTTTTTATAAAACTTGTTTTTCAATTTTATTATCATCATTTAATGTGCGCCCATCGATTTTTACTCCCTTTCTTTTAACTTGTAGCGTCTGGTTGCTTGTCTGATGAAAAAACTTTGGATCGATTTTTAACCCGTTTCCCGTGATCCAATCGAGCTGAAACTTTGCAAGCAGACTCGTGGCAATGATCAAGAAGATCTATCAAATTTTCGTTAAAAAAATATTAATTATTGTATAATTTTGGATTTTCAAATTTTTAATGTTTTTTTCATACAACTTACTCAGTTGTATGAAAATACTCCGAAGCAACTGGTACACTCGAAACCCGAAAATGAGAAAGGGAGTATTGTAAAAACTTGTTTTTTATGGGTTAGTTTTTTAATATATATAACAGTTTTTTAACTACTTAAACTTTTCCCAGGACTTCTCTATCTTGGAGGACGTTCTTCCCGAAGGAGTGAGGTCTACACTGGTCATCAGAGAAAGCCAGCTGAAGCACTTTGGATCCTACAACTGCTCGGCGTCTAACGACTATGGAACCGATGTCGTTGAAATCACACTGGTCGCACAAAGTAAGTGTTTTAAAGCCTTAGTAAATAAATATCGTATGTTATTTTTACACAATACATTTACATGCTTGAATTTCAGCTGTACGTTAGAGTTTTTTGTATTCTATCAGAACATATATCAAAACACTTTAATATGAATGTTTTTTAGAGGTCTAGAAATTTTAAATGAAGAAACATACATTAAAATCATTTTAGTGGCTATGATATCGACTTTATTGGAAAGATTTTTATGTCATTGGTGTTAAAAAATAATAATAATAGAAAATAAATTTAAAAATAGTGGAAAGTAAAGGAAAGATTTTTTTTTAATTAAAAAAAAATAAATTATAAAAATTAAAAAAAAAATGAACATTTAAAAAATAAACGATAATACTTAATGATACGTAATTAATCTTGCGTATGCAAATTTAATTGTTTGGGATAATTTTTTACGAAAAATATATACTTGTATCTATGCATATTTTTGTACTTATTTGATTCATTTAATTTGTTATAATTGTCATAGAATATGTTATAAAATGTTATTTAAATAAAATAAAATAAAGCAATAAAAGTAAAAACAAACATTAACAACGAAGCATATTTATTCGGTACGGTAGAATAGAATAGAACGGTACCAAAACAAAGGAGAAAAAAGCAGACCACTTAATTACACTCATTTTGACTAGCATATTCCAAGTTTTAGTCTTTCTTTAATTCAGGTATGCTCTTACAATGAAAAATTTCGACGAGTTTAGCAATCTTGCTATCAAGGCGGTGCATCCATGTCATTGGTCAACTGGTCTATTGAAGACAAATGTTTTGATATTTCTCAAGATAACTAACGTACTCGCAAATAAATAATTATGCCCCGTCAATTTTATCTTAGAACATCATACCAATGCTACTATCCTTTAAAGTGTGGGTATATCTAGAGTTTACAAAGCCTCCAAATTTTACCCAAAAATATTAAAATTACATATAACCTTTGAAGCTGGTTCTTCGCTGAAGTTTAAAAGTTAAACACTTCCATAAAAGCCCGGCGCTTTTTTCCGACATCGGACTTTATCAAACATCTCAAAGAGCTTGAATTTTTTTACACATTCATTAAATGGATTTTTCCGATACTTAATACTTAAAATAAAAATTTCGTGCACGCGCCGTGTTTTGTCGAGAACTTTTCGTTATGACTCGGCGGAGAGAGGGTTAAGCGTCTCACTTGAGAATTTTTTTTAAAATTTTCATCGAAAGTACATAAAGTTGAAATGATAAAATCACAAGGATTAGGGGTCGCGCGTGTCCCGCATAGCCTATCGCCGATCATCCCGTCCGCGCAGGGGATGGAAAGGTTAAGAAGTGGTCGACAAACTCATGCATTATGGAAACGATTCAAATCTGAATATTAAGCATTAAAAGGGCATAAAGAAAGTACGTTTATCGATTAAATATTTTTAATATTCGAAGCGGTATCTTTATTTTCTTTTAAATATCAAACTTGAACTACAAGTAATCTTTAAACTAATTTGTAATGAATTTTCACTTGACTTTATACATTATTGCAGTTGTTTTTAAATATTAAACTTGAAACAAATTTGTAATGAACTTGCAACTTGTTTCGACATTGATCAATTCCTTCATCGAGGTAATAAAAAACTTATCTAAAAAATAAAATCATTAACTTTTGTCTATGAAATTCAATTAAAAAACAATAATTCTACACTAACCTTATTGTCCTATATTAGTCCAATTGATCCCTTAACATAAAAAAAAAAGTTATTGCGAACAAATTGTTAATAATGTTATGGAATCGTGGCTATGGAAAAACAATGAAACAATAAAAAAATTCTTATTACTACAAAGTCAGCTTACATTTATTACTTAAATTCACACTAGTAGTCACAATAATATGTCACACAGCTTCAATTTCAATCAATTCCTAATTCAACTTTATATTCCAAATTCAATTCAGCCGGCCTTTTATACGAGTAACAAATTTTTAAAAAAACATAATAAATAAAAAAGACAGTGATGATCCTGTCATAAAATCAGGAATTTTTAAACTTAATTGTTACGATTTTGATCATTTTATATTAGTAAAACAAAAAAATTTTGAAAATAGGGTTAAAGAATACATCAAAGCTTTAACTAGCAATGTTGAGTCTGATTTTGCAAAACATTTAATAGAATATTACCACACATTTAATATAAATACATTTTTAAAATTTTTACATATTAATCATAAGATCCCCCAAATAAATAATTTAGAAAAACTCGAAATTAGGAAAAATGTTAATATTAATTCCACTTAATATTAATTCCACTTAATATTCCATCCTCTTCAGATGACATTCCATAATAATTAACACCTCCGACCTCTTCACCGTAAAACTTGCATGGTTTAACTTTTTCAATTTTAGTAAACAAACAATCCTGAAGTAGAGAACATTGTTCTCGAAACATGTAGATTGTAAAATCTAATAAAGTAGTCAAAACATGTGAACATATTGTTAATAATAATAATAATAAATATTTTCTTTCCCAGGACAATACCCGCTTCTGGTCATCATATCCGGCGTGATCGGCGGCGCCATCATCATCATCGCCATGGCCATGATCCTGGTGCTGTGCCGCAGGAAGAGCGGCTCCGAGGAGAAGCCCTGCCCGGAGGCCGCGGCGGCCAAGAAGCCGGACGTCATGGCGGACACGGAGCGGGCCGGCGTGGACAAGCGCTCCCAGAACTCCGACAGGAGCTCCTGCGTCAGCGATCTCAAGCTGGACCTCAAAGACGCGGATACCAACTGTGAAATGGTAATTATATTAATACTAAACAATTAAATTTTACATTACTTTCGTTTCAGGGGCGTGCAGTAAGAACAATAAAACGTGACACATACGTAAGCATATATTTTGAAAAAAGAAAGAAATGATAAAAATCAATTTTTCCTTGAAATTGGACCAATCAGTTTTGCCACATAAGAAAAAGAAACAATATAATGTAGAATCGATTTCTCTACCAACGTGACGTCATGAACATCGAACACTGGTAGTGACAGAATATCGTATTTGAGTGGTGTACATATATATGATATGGTAAAATGGTGAAACTATTCATAATTGAGTTAATTGAAAATAATAACATATAGTTTATTTGAAAAATGGATCTGAAAGCAAGCGTCGCACATGAGTACAGCTATTTTGAAATAAGTCTAAATTATACTTTTCTGTGAGTGCATTAAATTTGTTGCAAGTTCTCCACAGGTATGAGTTTTACCTGTATTTAGTAGAAATAAGGAGAGTAAAAATAAGAGGGTTGGTTCTTAGAACTTTAACTTTCTAACAACTTCATTGATCAAGAGCTTGGATAATAATTCGGGACAATCTATTGAGCCTGAAGATATTTTTAGCAAGAAAGTTAAGTCTGCTATTTCACGACGTTTTTGCAGAGGTGATGTTTTTTGCATATTCAAGATATTGCTCTCGTGTAAAGTTTAATTTCAGTCAATACGACATGTATTTGAAAATTTTTGTTTGTATATTTTCGATTCGTGACGTATGCAGGATTCAAGATTTGTGAGGCGCATTCTAAATTACTACGCACAAACGTGCAATACAGGATTTTGAGGGTCTTTGCTTCGGTAAATGAGGTAGTGCTACGCATTGCGAAGCCAAGCGCACAGGAATCCTTTGTCATAAGGTTATCGATGTGGGCATCAAAGAGTAGTTTGCTATATATAAAAATGATACGCTGAAATTGTCTAAACACGTAATTTTTATTACAGTTATTTCAATATTTACTATCCCATGTATGCAGTATGGATCGTAATATTAAATCACATTATGATGAGGCTTATTTTCCAACGTATCTGTTTGAAACCAATATTGAGATTAGCTCGTCATCATGACAAATCACGGGTATAGGTCAACCACGATTTCGAGCAGAAACACATCGGGTTTGTGCATTGTTTCGGCTTCACTGACAATAAAATGACGTTCGTGAATTACATTGGGTTACAGAATGACGTTGATGAGAATGAAATGTGATGCAACAGAATTACACAATGAGTCAAAATTAGGTCAAAAATGATTGGTGTTAAATTATATACATATGCAGTAGACACTCGATTATTCGGGGCGTTAGGAAAAAAATGCTCCAAATAATCTACGCAAAAAAATAATCGGAAAATAATTACAAACACACGAATTAAAAAAATAAATTAAAAAGTAATCTCACACAGGTCTAAAAGAAGAAAACTTGGAAAAAGTGAAATAATTACAAACAATCAATTAGGGTGAAATTTGATCATGTTTTTATATAATCGCACATGCAGTGTTGAAACCCTTAAAAGCACGTTCAGCCTGCATTTATTTATTTATTATATTTATTTATACAGTAGATACGTAATAATGTTTTTTTTATAATAAATTAATTCTATGTTATAATATTTTAAAGACATTATAGTTCCCATAATATGAGACAAAGCCCGAACTTATGGGAGGAGTATTTAGAAGCCAAATTAAAGTACAAAAACAGAAATCTTTTCTTTCTATAAACCTTTCCTATACCTATATATATATATTTAATGTTTGTGTTTTGACATAAGTGAAAAAATATTTCATTAGTAAAAAATACTATTCTTTTTCGGCGATACTTCGTTACGAGAATGACGTCTTCTACGTTTCATCTATTGCATGTGCGAGCTTGGCTGAGGAGCCTTATTCTCGATAGTTGCACGTTCATCCGATGGGCAAGGGATTCTGAGTGTTATTCTTCCTTTACTTTCGTCTTGTCTCAGAATCAATACTATTGTAACGAGATTTTAGAGTTAATGAATTACGCACTATCTAAATCTCTCGAAATGTCTAGACTATTCTCAAACCATCGCGACGCGACGTTTATCTATAAAAGGAGATGACCGGCTGCTGCGCAATCAGCCATTGTTTACGGTACCTACTGACAGGCCAGAACTTTTTCTAGTGCAAAATTGAACAGAATTTTCTAGAAAGTAGTCGAATCGATAGTTAATAAGTGCGAATTAAGAAGCAGTGTAATCACAAGTTTGTGAAATATTTTATAAACGTTTAGGGATTGAGAAATTAAGGACAGTGCTCCGATTTAGTTCATGTACAGTGAATTTTTGAGCAATAAATAAAAGTTTAATAGTTGTCTTTTTTATTACTCCATTTCCTTCAGCTCTTCTACAGCCACGTCCTTTGCCACTATATATTCGATAAATTAAAAAAAATTACAAAAATCATAAGTTTGTAGGTGCAAATAAGTTTAAAAAATTTGAGCACTGATTGGTGTATTTTTTCAACAGGACTACAGGGTGGGGGTGCCCGTGTCAGGGACGATGGTGATGCCAGGGAGCCAGAACGGTATTCTGCTGCAGTATCCGAGGTTCTCCAATGAGTACATCGATCCTCTCTTCCCGCCAGGATCTGAATTCAAGGTATGCACGTTTTACATAATTAAAACACGAAATCGTGGGAAAATAAAACACTCAGCAATCAAAACTTGTATTTATCACACAAAGGCACTAGACAATAATTGTTCTACAATAATTCTCACGGGTTCGCACTAACTCACGTAAATTTACAGATAAGTGGTGAGCACTTATTTCCAAATGCCTGTTAGGTACTCTCTTAATTTATAGTCACTTATTCAAACTGTAGACCACACTCGCACTGTTTGCAACTTCCCGCGTGCGCGCTCACTCCCCTTTTATACAAAACGTGATACCTCAAGAACGTTCTTCTAATTTCTCTATACCTCTAGTAGTTTATCCATATTTCTAGTGATTACGAGAACGCGAAGTTAGATATTCTTGATAATATTTTATAAGTTGAAATCCTCTAAAGATCCAGATGCTAGTTAATTTATACTAAATATCTCTTCACCAACCAGTAGGCGATACGGTGCCGTACGCTTATTGGCTGTATATTGTCACGGGGTCTTGGCGGTGGGAGACAAATAATACATTCAAAATAAATTAAATATCTATTTAATCACCAAAGTCACTGAACACGAATTTAACTGGAGCAGTATTCTGTGATTGTCTGTGGAACACTTTATACTCGTCTCAGAATATTTTTATGTCTCAGATCGCAATATTTACTTATGAATGCCCGTTAGATACTCCTATAATGTATTTAAATGGCCACACTCAATGCCCGCTATCGCTTTTATCATTTATTTCTGGTTTCACTTCAGTCAAAACAACAAATGTGTCTCCAGCGCAATGCCGTCGTATTTATAAAGACCCGGTATTCTCAAAATTCCAGAATTTATAAATTCTTCTAGAACGTTCGGAAGACTTTGACTTTGATAGTTCTTATTATTTTAGACTCTCGTTGCAATATTATAATTAAAAAAAGTATAAGTAGGATTCCATATCGCAACTTATTAATGATAAATATTTTTGAGTGGTCTCTGTTGCGCTGTAAATGCAAGCGAGCGAAATTTTATCGTAGCGTTCTCAAAATCGCAGCGCGCCGGGCGCCTATTTGCTTTTACCGAAGCAGTCATTTTTATTTATTTTCATTGCATGCCCTATATTGCAGAGCACCAATCTCAACTTTTTTTTTTCTAACCTTTAACTGTGGACGTGGGGTTTCAGAGACCCCATTTTCACCTGTAATAAAGTCTATTTTAGTTATATTTTTTATGGTTTCTTTTTATTTGTCAAAATTTACGTTCCTAGAAGTGATTTCATTCATGTTTGCGAAGATTAAAAAGTGCATTCTTTTTAAAATTTTATTTAATAATAAATCAATTGTAATTAAAGTTCATTAGATACGTATTAATTTTGTTCCATCAAAACCCATTTATTAAAATTATCACATAAATTTAACCCAAATTCCTCAAATTTACTCTGAATTTCAGCCATGAAGTCTCTGAGACCCTACGTCCATGGATATGTAAAACTCATGCATTTTTTTGCGAGGATGAAATAAGATGCCTACCCTTTTTTAATGGTTTAAAAAACTTTATTTATTTTTCCGCCCAGGATGAACATGGATACTCTGGCTACGTGGGATATGCAGACTATGGCAGGGAGTACAGTCCTGCACCGATGATGATGCAGCCACCGCTCACCGCCATGGGAACACACGATGCCACTAGGTAAAGCCTTATTCTACCTACTTCTTACTAAGAACCCCTGCAATTTACAAATTAGTATCGTAGAATCCATCTCTTGCAAACTATAGGAAGTCGCGTCGTCATCGACATCAGTCATTGTCAATTCATTGCTTGAAGACCTTACCATATCCCTACTGTTCTGTACGATCGACCTTCATTATTTGCAATTCGTTAATCTTCCAAATCATCTTTAAATCTTCAAAATACTGCAGACCATATCAGGCTTTAGGAACATCAAAATTAGCACAATTTTTTAATCAAGTTGGATTTCGTAAGCTGGGAACTTTTGCACACGCACAGCGAAATGATTTCAAACATAAAGCTTTCAAAAATCGTATTGAATGCCATCTCTGCAGGGATAAAAAGTACGTGTAACAACGTTTATATAACTTGACGGAACATGCAAATCGTGTAAAATTTTGTATGACTCACAGCATTTAAAAGGTCATTGACAGAGTCTTTTACCAATGCTCCGATGTATGTGACGTTGTTTGCAGATGCTTATTTTATCACTAGAGTGAAGCTCCTGGAGCAAGTGAAAGTATCAAATTTTGTAATACAATGAAAAAAGAAAGTCTGTGACCATGGCGGAGATCCGCCTAATCCGATGATAATCACTTGACTGGTGCCACTGTGGCCTTGTCTGTTCTCTCCCCCGTTTGTTCTCATTCGTCGCCACCAGACATATTCTGGCACATCCTTTATTTCCAGGTGACAAAAAGTCGGCAGCTTGTTTTGCGGGGAAGGAATTCAGAATAGGTCTATATACTGCTAAAAAGCGTAAATGACGAGCGAATATATTTGATACTAGCTAGTCGTACCCAGCATTGCACAGGTTAAGGATTAAGTAAAAAAATAAGTTTGTGAGGAAAAACAAAGGTTCCCTTGTTCTCTAAAAAACAATGTTTCTATTTAATGTTAACATTAGTTATTGTAACATAACTTTAATACTTAGATATATGGTATCACAGATTTTTTTGTAGTTATTAATATCCTCTATAAAACTGTTGTACATCACTTTGCTGTATTGTCAAAAATTTCCGCAGCGTACGCGATATAAGTTTTTTTTTGGTATTTTTTCACACGTTGGGTTACATTATCGAAGTTTTCATACGGATCCCTAACATTTTTGAAAAAATTATATTGCTTATGTTCATCAGAGATGATGTAGAATTCTAAATGTGAAAAAAAAATTCAAATCAGTCCAGTAGTTTCGGAGCCTATTCAATGCATACAAACAACCAAATCTTTCCTCTTTATAATATTATTAGTATAGATGTGTATATTTTTTAGTCTATACTTTAGAAATTGTTGTCAGTTTTTACACAACTGTCGAGCTGCTTTTATAATTATTCAGGCTCTGCGTGTTGTCAACTTTGTTTCCTTTTCCACAGGGTGCAACTGTCTTCCCTTCACTCCAGCCACCAGCTCACCGCCCACCTGAACCAGCTGAACGCGCAGCTGTCCTCCATAGCCGACTCCGGGGCTGGCTCCGTGAACAGCTCCCTGGCGAGGAGCACGGCCGACACCACCTCCACGGCGCCGTGCGGCAGCGGCAGCAACTCCCAGAACAGCTCCCTGCAGAGGGCCGCCGCTGTGAGGTCTCCCGAAGGCCAATTCAGAAGTGGCATCGTGGCGTACGCGGCTGAAAGGCACGCCATGAACAACCCTCATTTAAGGATTGGATTAGGTGAGTCCATCTCATTCATTATTTTTTAACTTCGGTTCTCTATATTCTATTCCACTTCGAAGTTCTTTTCTTATGAAATTTGCCAATAGAACTCAATAGGCTGGCTCAATAGGTCATATAGCTTCCGCAGTCATGCGCGACCATTTTTCTTTGTAGACAGGCACAGTCACAGATAACAGTCCCTCTCCAATCCGCTGGAGTGTAGCTTTCCTCTGAACATTGGTTGAAGAATACATTCGATCAGAAAATATCATCGTAATAATATCACTCTTATAATAATTTTTATATATTCTTATATCTTGTTGTATTTACATGTATATTAAGCCTAAAGCTTATCGAATAACATATACATTTTTATGGAAAAAAGTATAAAAACATAATAAAAAAGTAAAATATTATTTTTATTGTTTAATTTTTACAACACTCTTCGCCACCTAGTTCTACTCAAATGTTTTTAAAATATTATAATCTAAATAGATGTCTCAGTAGCAAGGTAAAACATTATGTATATCTAAATTTAACCATAATCTGACTAGGGCGGAATAGATTAAGTAGTCTACCTGAATATAAAGATCCGCGGCCGCACTGTGACTATCTATCTATACATCTTTATGGAAAAAAGTATAAAAACAAAAGAAAAAAGTAAAATATAATATATTTGGTTTAATTTTTATAACACTCTTCGCCACCTAGTTCTACTCAAGTGTTTTTTAAATATTACAATCTAAATAGATGTCTCGGTAGCAAGATAAAACATCATGTTAATCTAAATTTAACCATAATCTGACTAGAGCCGGAATAAGTTAAGTAGTCTACCTGAATAGAAAGATCCGCGACCGCACTGTGACTATGTTCGTCCGATGAAAAGATTTTTTCTGTGTAAATTTAGGAATTTTTGAGCAAATTAAAGTAAAATAAAATATGATTTTGCCTGGTTCTGTTTTTGAGTGTGGAGTGACTGCATTGAAGTGTGTCCCTCCATTCTCTCTACTTGCCCTTATAGAGAAACGGAGTGATTTATATTTAGTGCTTCTTTATTTTTATAAAACTTGTTTTATATTAGGTTCATTTCTTTAAATATATTTTATTTTTATTACTTCATTGTTTTTTTATATTTTTTATTGTAATTTTTAATATAATAAAGTATATTTTATTTTAGGTTTATTTCTTTTTTAAATATTTTATTTTCATTACTTCATTGTTTATTGATTATTATCAAAAGTGTTTTATGTTAGGTTTGTATAAAATTGTTACACTTATATAATATGTTTAAGCCCTCTAGGGCGTTGAATATACTAATAAATAAGTCATAATTTTTCATTATATTAAAATATTAAAGGGTGGTGAGTAAAAACGTAAATTATTTGCTTTTTCAATCTTTTTGCAAAATTAATGACCAAAAATTATGACTCATCTTATCGCAAAATGAGTTAAGTATTTTTCTCCGAAATGAAGATTACGTCTAAGGGATGAAAGGGACTTAGCGAGGATCGTTAACAACCTCAATTGCTTGTTTAATCATTGGCGGAGTAAACTTTTTAAGAAATATTTCGCTTTGATGAAGTTTATTTTTATTTCTCCACGCTTCATTACTAAGCGGCGATTAATTATTTTTTGTCATTTTTTTAATTTTTTGCGGTACTTTAAGGCGTACATTAAGATTTTTCATTTTTAAAACGGTCACAGTACTAGACAAAGAGAAATGATTAATCTTCTGATTTATGTCTTCTGGGGTCTTATGCCATGTTTTTGCGAACTTTCTGTCCGACAATTCGACAAGGCGGATGTATTGGTGTTGTGGTTAAGTATTAGCTTCCAATACCTTATCGAAAGCTGGGTGAGAACGCTGTCAGTATTGTGTTAAGTATTGGCTAGCAATATCAAGTCAAAAGCTTGGTGTTTCTGTGTTACGTGGCAATACCGTGTCGGAGTCATGTGCTGTAATATGTTTCATCTATTGTCTAATCAATATCTCTGCGGAATCTGCGACGAGATGGACTTTGAAGCGCCGGATACCAAGATGTTTTTAATTTGAGACCATCATCTGTATTAATATTTATCGGGTGCTTGTAGATTTCGAGTGCTTCCTTGATAAGTCGCGTATAATAGGCTTTCTAAGGATTTTTGGTTCGAATGCAAAATTATGGCCGGTATCTAGAAAATTCTCAGTCAGTGCTGATTTCCCTGGATGACAGTTTGTGCTTGTCAAATCTTTTTAGAAAAAACACGGCATAAGACCCCAGAAGACATAAACCAGAAGATTTTAGTCACATCCTAGAGCAATGCGCGTTTTTTTTTTTTCTTTAAAAAAAATTGAATTCAAAGTATTTATCCATATGGCTGTTATGAGCACCTATATAGAGCTTCATAATCTGTTTTACTTCTGTTTTTGACACCCAATGTTTTTTTTTAATTTCGGATAGTAGATTTTTTTTTAGTTATGATTGCTGGATCATTGTCATGATGCAACATCCAGAGTCTATTAGCAAACAAAGGCTTATTTCTCTCTTTTTTAATAGAATAATCGTTACTATGGTCTAGAAACTACGTCTGAGAAAAAAAAAAAAAAAAAAAAATTAGTTTATGTTGGGTGGTCCATCCAATACGCCGGATTTAATTTTAATATGAACATACCAAATTGTATTAAATTGGGCAATTTTTACTGATTTAGAGTCAGGTAAACAGATCACCTTGTCACCTGTTTCTTTCTCACCCCCCACTATTTACCTCCATTTGGATTCATTGTTAATAATTTATACATTTTATTTAGTATTAAGTACACCCCGACAAAGGATCATTGTTTCCGAAACCGGTTGTTTTTTACCAAAAATAAAGTGGTGATAAACTAGTTAATTCGTTTAATTATATTCATCATCATCATCATCATCATCACTATTGGTACTACAACCCTTGGTGGGTCTTGGCCTCCTCAATAACTCTCCTCAATAGCCTCTCCAGTTACGAAGCTCTAAGGCAGAGATGTCTTTGAGGACGTTGTCACTCCATCTTAATTTTGGCCTTCATAAGCTCCTTCATTCTATTGGCCTTGAGTTCAACAGGAACTTTGGTGCTTGATGATCGGACATTCTCTCCACATGACCGAAGTCTTCCCAGTTTTATAAATTTTGTGACGTTTAGCTCCTTAAACAGAGTATAGAGCTCATTGTTGTAGCGTCTGCGCCAAAGTCCATTTTCTAGAACCGGTCCGAAGATACGCCTCAAAATTTTCCTTTCAAAAACGTCCAGTGCTCGCTCTTTCCTCTTAGTTAGTACCCACGTCTCAGCTGCATACGTGAGCACTGGCCTTTCATTTATCATTTTATTAATTTATCAAAAAATCTCTAATTGATTTCGAGTATTTTTATTTGCCTTCCGCAGCCACGATCCGTGATAATATTATACGTATGAAACATTCTTGTGATGGGAGAAAAATAACCAACTATATTATTCAACTTATAAAGAACTCCGGGTAACGCAAGGACTTGCCATAAAGTTTTAGATAAACAGTGTTCAAGGACTGCAGTACATCAGCATAAAGAGGCGTGGCGCCCGTACTCGGCTTATGTAAGGGAGTAAGAAAGTAAAAAGTCACACATCCCTTATTTTATTGGTTTTCACCACCCCATAAGGCCTAGCCCGCTCTGCTTGATATGGAAATACGAACACTTTCTGATGCAAATTCTAAATTTAAGGATAAGGGAGTGAATGAATTCGAGGGCTTAGAGTGTAGAATAAATTGTAATTTTTAGGGGAGGACATCCAACTTTGTGAAATATTCATACTGTAGTGCAATTTCGTGTTAAAATTCTAATGAATGGAGGCTGTGGGAAAATGGGTGATCTTTTAAATAAACGTAAATTAATGGCGATACTATTTTTATAACAAATTTTAAAGTGGTTCTATCATTACAGTTTCTGGGAGTTTTATTTCGACTTTAAATGGAAGCCTACTTATTTTTTTCGTAGTTAGTTTACAGAACTCCATAATCACACCTTTAAAAAAACCTTCATAAAGTGAAACTCGTCTCACAAAAAATAAATATGTAGAACTTTAAATGAATAAAATGATAAAAATCTGTCAAAAATTGAAAATAGATTTTTTTTACAAGGTTTTTATAATTTTACTTCACTTGTGTTGAAGCCAATGGATTTTTCATAATCGATATATATATAAGTTACAGTAATGATAGTTCAACTTTTTGCAAAAAATATGTCAGAAATATTGAAAAAAAAATGCAAACTCTGATGTAGTCATGGTTGCTTGAATATTTTTGACTCATTATCAAGGCAGGAATCCACCTGTAAAGTTTTTACTATTATCTAGCTATGAGACACCCTTTATATAGAAGACCTTCATCAAATTTGTCCATCTATTGTTGATTTTCCTCGAGGATGGGTTTCTTAAACTGTGCATTGCACAATCAGCCTGTCGGTTGCATCCATTCGCCTTGTGGAAAACAGATGTTGGTCAATATATAATTCTTGTAAAACGGTGCTATTTGTATTATACATAAAATTTTCAGCGTCTACCAGCACCGAACCACAAACAAGGTGCGCAATATATAATTATTTTAAGATGTGTATTCATTGGTGGAAATGAAGTGAGCGTAAAGAGATCTCTTAAGCCAGCCATTCGATCGGTCGTAATCCCTATGAACAACAAAAAGACTTCCATATCGACTTACATGTAAAAAATAGCTTCATCTCTATGAGACATCTATAATGTATCTTGATTAATATTTTTCAAGTCGATCAATTAAATCTCGTCTTAACCCAGAAGCCCAATCGTGTTTTTCGGGCTATAAAGCCCTATCATACGTCGAAATGATGTGAAAGAATAAAAATAAGTGTGATTCAGTATATTTTGCTACATCTACTACTATTTTTTTTCAGTTTTATTTTAATAAGACTAAAGAAATAAAAAAATCCAAAATTTAGAATTTATTAAATTAAACCTTAAACTATTAACTTACTATGTACAAGTTAACACACAAAAATAGCAAAAAAATTGAGATCCTCTCGGTTTTTTTCTTATACTTAAATAATAATAATAATAATGAACTATTTATTGTTGTTTGAGGATAAACTAATCAACTTTTAACATTTATAAAACAATTTTAAAGTGTAATTCAGACTTTATAAGCAGTTTTGATACATATCAACATTGTGCCGCATATGGCTTTTTCGCATTTGAAGCACTGTAGTTTGGTCATTCGCTTTTTTTATAGGTATGATACCTACAATAGCGACGTTTCTTTGGTTTTATCTCATCACTGGTGATCTTTTTAGACGTTTGTGATATGATTTGAAGTATGTTCGTGATATTTTCACGTAAGGAACGCTTCAAAAATGGGTCATACAGTCTTTTTCACATCCATGGTGACGTCAAGTCAGTGCCCAATTTTTTCATAAAAACTTTTCGACTAAGTGGTTTTTCTTAGTTAGTCAGCATGTTATGGAAGTGAATAATGTAACAACTTACAAAATCCATACTGAGAATCCCATTAAACACCATAAAAATCTATTTTTCTTCCTTTTAGTACACATAGAGGAACACGTTTGATCGAGACTATCAACATTGCCTTTTGTTAAGATGTTAAATAACATCATGTCTTGCTTTCCATTTTGTCATCAACATCTCTTCTGACTTTATCATGAGCCATGAAATCTTCCTCTCCTAAGCCCGTATCCTCGAGAGAAAAATCATCATTATTATCTAAAATTGATGCTGTATCTTCCACATTCAGCTACCGAGAGGACGCAATCTTGTCCATGCACCTATTTGTTTAGTATTAGAAATAAAACAAAATAAAACGTTAAAACATCTCACAGTAATCCAAAAGTTAATACTATATTGTTATATGTGACCTTAACTGCAAATGTCAGTCTGTTTCACGAGCATTACAGACTAGCAAAACATTTCATGATCATCTCAAGCAATGAATAAGTACGCCGAACATTCTCAAACGAGTTCGATCTTCGAACGAATAATTTAATCTGAAAAAAAACAGCGATAAGCAGAAAAAAAGAGCTTTTAAAACACTCTAAATGTCAAGATAAAAATTATAAGTCATGAAGACACACGCTTGAATGAGCTTAATATTATATGTAATACTTGTAGTGTTTTTGTATTTCAATTTTTTTTGTAATAATCCATTGAAAAGTACTCAGACTTCAACTGCACACAAAGTTAGAAAAGCCGTGAACCATTTTTTTTTATTAATGTTCCGTGATTTCTCACTGGTAAAAATAATGTTATATTTTTTTTTCTTTCGGTACACTGGCTTTATAAACATTTTCTCCGAGACCAATGAAATCTCTGGATTTGGTTCTTTGATTTTATTTTACTATAAAGATTATTTATTTCATGTACTTTAAAATAAATAATCATTTTACGGACTCGGGACCAACTTAACATTAAGTATTTTTTATTGTGGAAATGAAAAAAAAGTTTTTTTTTCATTTCATTCAGCAAAATTGCAGATGGACATTTTTAAATATTGATTGTATTATTTGTATGTTTCTACTTATATTTTATTAATTACATCTACATGTTTCGGAAAAACCTTTTCATCATATTTATAAAACACCCTGACGATGGAAAGGTTTTTCCGAAACATTTAGTTGTAATTAATAAAGTATAAGTGGATACATACAAATAATACAATCAATATTTAATAAAAAAAAATGTAATTAAATTTGTCATCTTAATATATGTCGTAAGTAAATAATTATTCTTAAGGAACCGACATTTAAAAGTACCGTCATTTTTGACGGATTACAGTTATTTATATTATAATTACTTACTTTAGAAACGTCGTTGTATGTGGTCAACTTTTATTTCCAGTATAAAAAAACAATGTTAAAAAACTAATCCATAAAAACCAAGTTTTTATTATACTCCCTTTCTCATTTATATTGTTTCCAATTTGATATTCTTTTAACATATTCATATTGCTTTATGTTCATGTGGAAAATCTATTCCATGTATATTATAATCCTAAAACTTATAGAATATTGAAAACGTAATAATTGGTATAGGGGGGCACATGGATCGAGTCAGATTAGTTGAAACAGGTTTCGCGCCTTCTCCACGCGTCGGGCTTTTTACTCATTTGTATGGTTTCCAATTTGAAAAAACCGTTAAAATTTCGAAAAATCCAAAATTATACTATAATAATTTAAAAAATTTAAACGAAAAATTGTTGCCTCATTTTTATCGTCGCCACGAGTGTGCTTGCAATGTTTCAGCTCGATTGGATCACGAGAAAAGGGTTAAAAATCAATCCAAAGCTTTTCCGGCACACAAGCAAGACGCAGAGTGAAAGGGAGTGAAAACAAAACTTAGCTAATTACTCCCTTTATATTAACTCGTGGCGTCTGTCTGTTTGGCGCAAAATCTTTGGATTGATTTTCAACCCTTTTCCCGTGATCCAATCGAGCTGAAACTTTGCAAGCTGACACGTGGCGACGATCAAGAAGATCTATCATATTTTCGTTAAAAAAATAATAATTATAGTATTATTTTGGATTTTTCAAATTTTTAATGGTCAGAACCAGAAAACAAATAACAAATCAGAAAGTTGTATGGAGATTCCGACGCATATGGTAGACACGGAACCTGATTGTAGTATAATTTTGGATTTTTGGAAATTTTTTATTACTCCCTTTAACTCGTGGCGTCTGTTTGACGCAAAAACTTTGGATCGATTTTTAACCCCTTTCCCGTGATCCAATCGAGTTGAAACTTTGCAAGCAGACTCGTGGCGACGGTCAAAAAAATCTTCGTTTTTCGTTAAAAAAAAATAATAATTATAGTATAATTTTGGATTTTTATAATTTTTCATGGTTTTTTCATACAACCGAGTAAGTTGTATGAAAATACTGCGATGCGTCTAGTAGACACTAAACCTGATAAAATAAGAAAGGGAGTAAAATAAAAGCTTGGTTTTTATGGGTTACTTTTTTTTCGCGCCTTTGTTGGGTCAACCAGAAAAATTGTCAATTTTGACAAGCACTAACTACACTTCTTTACCTAGAGGCCGACTGCCAGCGATTAAATTTTTTTGAGAGTGCAAAAAATATTCATCTGTGCGCATGAACGTCCCCCCCTGCACATCTCCACTAAATTTGCTACAGTTCAGTGAAGATACACAAATTTTTAAGTTTCACATCGAAAGCCAGTTTTTCCTTCAATGGCCTATTTCTTCCGTATGGAGATTGTTCACATGGAGATAAATTGTGGAAGTATTTTTGCCAAGGATTATTAATGTTACAAGTTAGGCTGTCCTGACCACCTAAGCGAGCCGGGCTCGAATGTGCCAACAAGACGTGCTCGCCGCACAAACTTATTCAATATTCAACGCCGAAACACAAATTCGGCCCAAAACTTTTGTACGGGGCGCGTTTCTTCCCCCCCGCAGCGTAAAGTTGCCCGAATGATATATTAAACACTAATCTAAATACTTTAATGACATGTTTTAAAGAAACAAAATCATCATCATCAAGCCTTGAGAGTCGATATCTCTACATGACGTTTTAATATTTACTGTTACGTTGTGTAGAACTCTACAAACAATAATACTTTTGCTACATTTGGATAATACGTTTCATGATGTTGGTAATACTTCAACCTAGATGTTGTCACCTTGTGTAAAAAGTTTTCTCAGTGTTTATTTACTCTTTCTGTGTCATAGTTTCTGCTTCACCTTCCTCATTATACCATTCTCGAAGTTACACTAAAAAAATAAATAAAATTAAAAAATTATAATAACTAGCTTCAAAAATACGGTAAAAAATAGAAAAAAATTACTATAAAGAAGTTACGGACGTAACACGAAGTGACGAGGGACGACGGATAGATAACGAAATTATTTAATTGAGATTCTGCGTCCATCTTGATGGTGCATGTATATTCATCGTAGCATTTACAAAATTTGTTAGATTTTTGAAAATAAAAATTTTGACAAACCACAAGGTAAATGCAACAAACATTAAAAATATTAAATGAAACAAGCTTACATGTTAAAAAAAACATTTAAAAAAGCATTTAAATATTGAAAATTGACTAGAAAAACATCTAATGAACCATCGACATCACATTTATAGAGCATCTTCGTACATCTATATACAGTGTCTCGTAGCTAGTGGCAAAAACTTTTATAGAGTCTTCTTCATTCAATTTTGAGTAATTTTGAATTCTTTACACTTTGGGTGAAAACTCGACAGTTACGTGGATAAGCAATATCAAAATTTGCATTTTTTCTATATTTCTGACTTATTTTCCATAAATTGTTGGAGTATCACTACAATAAATTATAAGTAATATTAAAAATTTATTCACATTAAAACAAGTCAATAAAAATGACAAAAACCTTACAAAAAATATTTTTCAATAATATTTTAATTTTTTTATTTGACCTATATGAAAGGGAATAATTTTTTAATATTTCTTATAAGTTGTACATATTGTAAAAAATTAAAATTTTGATGTCTTATCTCCGTAATTGTCGATATTTGAATATTTTATATTCAAAATTACATGAAAAAGACCGACCCCTCCTAAGTTTTTGCTACTAGCTATGGAAAACTTTGTATGAATCACATTTTTGATACGTACGGAGAAAAATTAATGTGTTGATCAAAAATCAAAACAAAAATTCTCATTTAAAATACTGTGAACAACCCTTAATAAGTTATTTTTTGTTAACAGGGACAGTGAATACAGCCAATCCAGCAGCCACTCCCGCTCCTCCCCCCTATATGGGGCACAGGGTAGTTAGTCTAGCAAATGGTAAGAAAAATGTTTTTTTTTTATAATCTAAGGATGGAAATAATTTAAAGAACGTCAAAGATTGAATAATGAAGATATCCATTCGCTTACCCCGGTGCAAAAATCCCTTAAATTATCGATTATTGTCATTTCTAAGAATATTGACTTGCTTTGGCACGTAAAAAACCTTTATGTATTTAAATGATTAAAAAACTTGTTTTGTTCGTATTCTTGCGTAGAAAATAAAGTAATTTCCTCAAATTCTAGAGTATAGGTCGCATGGCTGGCCGTTTGTTTCGATGCAATCCTAAATGTGTTAAGATTTGAAACAAGCGAGTGGATATAGTTGTCGCAACTGGTAATAAGAGTTCTGTTTTTTGATTAGATTATGGAGGAATATTCTTTTGAATTTATATGTGGAATTCATGTAACGTACTATTACGAGATGGTAAAAAGAGATTACTTAGTGAATCCCTCATAATATGTTGACGAGGACAATAAAATCGAAGCTTCTAGTACCTTCTAGATATATTATAGATGTGTCATGGAGACGAAATTATAATTTTTATGGTAAAGTGGGTATGGTAGGCTGGCTTAAGTGATCACTTTACACAATGTTCATATTTAATTTATTTATTTATTTCGTATAATTTTATACATATAAATGAAGGTAGTTGCTTCACTAGACAAGGTCTGTTCTGAAGCAACTACCTGTACAGTTTTTTTTTAAGTTAAAACATTAGAAAGACTACAAATTAAAAATATTTTATTAAACATTAAAAATATTATGTGAGTGATAAATCGCGAAATTGTATGATTTCAAGAATAGTGTATTAATTTAATTCGCGTTAAGTGACTTTGTCAATTTAATAAAATAATCACTAATTAATAAATCGTTAAATAGTATCCAGTATTTTCATTTGCCTCCCATAGCCACAATCCAAAAATATTGTGAAAAATTATATGTTTCAAAATGCCTAAATTTTTGTTGAAGGTGCAAAGTCATAATGTAGCAGAATCTCGTGTTTATGGAGAAAATGTGTTTATTCCCAGGTCACATAGCGACCCCTCCCGGCTCCCTGACCCCGACCTCCAGCCTGGCGCCCCTGGCCAACGGCAGCTGCGGGCCGCCCTCGCTCCAGTCCCCGCAGTACATCCTGCCGCCGCCCTCGCAGTCCAACGGCCAGCTGGTGCACATCACCAAGAAAGGTAACGATCATTTTAAAAAAAGTCTTCGCCTGGTACAGCTTTTGAGTATGGAGTGACGTTAGCGAATGTTTTCTTTTTCTTTTTTTGTGCTAGTGTTTTGCTAGCAGCAGCTCGAATTAGCCGGGCTTTAGATTTCTCGAACGCCTAAGGCCGGTCGCACTTTGGATACGAATTATTACGTACGTATTCCTACGATTATTTTCGTACGTATTGAGCGCGCACGTTGATTGCGTCTTGCGTTGGTCACGATCAGTTACTTTTCGCATTTCTCCAATATCCAAATGAATAATCTGTATCTTCTGGAAAACTCTCTTCTTACTCGTAAGCAGCTACGGCGTCGTCGGCGTCGTAGAACCAAATCGGTGAACGAAATATAATATACTAGAAGGGATGACTGGTAAATTTCATCATATTATGGCAGACTTAAATAATGACAAATTTTATGACTATTCATCTAATAGATTCAAATGCTGGGGAGAATCGAAGGGCAACGAGAGCTCATAACATCGGAGAAATATTTAAAAGTTTTTTTGTTCGAAGTACATAATTATACCTCACCTTCATTAAACCAAATTATTTAACCTACAGGTATTTTTAGCTCTTTGGAGATTCTCCGCCATGATCTGCGCTGATGGTCACGCAGTTGAATCGCTTTGGTCCCATAAACATTTGTGGTCATGTATCAAATTGACAAAATTTTCAATATCCATCGTACGAAATCGCAAAAATTTCCGAACAAATCCGGATCGTGTCGGACGTCGCATCTACACGTGCGTACACGCACTACTGAATCGTGTACAGTGTGCGATGTTCAATACTACTTCAAAGGTTAGAAATGTACTTGCGTATTCGTACGTATACGTACTACTCAATTTCGTACGAAAACGCATCCAGTGTGCGGCCGGCGTTAGGTTTTCAGCCAGGGTGTCCTTCGTCTTCCAGGACCTCTGCTGCTCGTGATTTTGTCTTGAATGATGAGATGCAGGATTTGATACTTCTCTGGATGTCTCATGATATGTCAAAAATATTTTAATATCCAGGTTTTAATTATTTTGAAGATTTCTTTTTCCTTTCGAATCGGATCATTACATTTAATATTTTAAATTTAACTAACTAACTAACTAACCATCACGCCGTTTCCCCTCAGGGGTAGGCAGAGAAGATTAAACACCAAACTCTTCTATCCTGGCACACCATTTTTGCTTCGACCACATTCATACATCTTCTCATACAAGTTCTACGGTTGTTACGGCTTTTAACAGGGCCATCCTCAAGTACTTGTATTATCTGATCATGCCGGGTCTTTCGCGGACGCCCTCTATTCCTGTTGCCTTCAACACTCGCCTCATATATTTTCTTAACCATACTTTCCTCGTTCATACGTTCCACATGGCCAAACCATCTCAGCAATCCTTTCTTTATTCTATCTACCACACCACAGCCAGAATAGAATTCACGTCTAATTTGTTCACTCCTCACTCTATCGACCAAAGATTTTCCACATAAGCGTCTTAGTGACCGCATTTCCACCGTATTCAGTCTACTTTCAATCCTCTTTTGCCAATTGCAGGCTTCACTTCCATACATCAGGGTTGGCACTAGCACGCCATTAATTAACTGAATATTTTGTATAAACTACTTAGAGTAACTTAACCATTGTATCTCATATATCACGGATTTGCCACACATATGTCTAAGGGATCCCATCTCCACTGCATTCTATCTACTTTCGTTCTTCTTCTGCCATCTCCAGGCTTCACTTCCATACATCAGTGTTGGTACCAGAATTTCATTATTTACCGTTAGTTTTGTTATTTCTATTAGAAACTATTGCGTTCAAAACACCGTTCACCCTATTCCCCGCAGTCACTCTCCTCTCGATATCTTTCTCAACATTCCCTCTTCTATCGATCATACTTCCCAAGTACACAAACTCATCTACTTGTTCCAAACATTCATTAGCTACTTTTTTGAAGTACACCCAATATTTATATTATTATTTTCAAAAATTAATATTTTCCATTTTTTTCAGGTTCTGGAACCCAACCAGCATTGGCAACCCACGTGTAAATGACACGTGTCGTCCATTACGGCAACGAAAATGCTTTTTTTTTTTCATACTTAATACATTGAGCTTCAGTTAAGTGAAACATCTTACGATTGAGCATCGATGAGAGACGTGACGACGGTGTCAGCTCGAATCGATAAACTGTGACAATCGGCCTATCCTCAACTTGTGATTTCATTAATGCGTTGTGAATAAAGTCAATTTATTTCCATAAAAAATAGTGCGATTTTGAACTCGGAACAAAAGGGTTGAATCTTCATTGGTCGTAGAGACTTGGAAAGAATTTCATAGATTGCGCAAATTTTAGAAATGTAAATATATTATTAATTACGTGTACTGCAGGTATTGCTAAATTATCTGAACATCGAATGAACAAGATGTGAATACATATGTATATTACTTTATGCGTCAAAGACGAAAATAAAAAAACACTGTTCTAATGAAAAAATGCATTAGTACAAAGTGATGTAAATATTTTTACAATGTAAATAATGTGTTTGATATTTTGAAAAATGTTTTCGGTGTCTTTTGCATAGAATAGCTATCAATGTGCACAGAAAATATTCGAATAATTTTACGTTTGAGAAAAATAATTTTTAATTAAATATTATAAAATTTTACTATTAATGCTATATGTAAATATTTTAATGTGGCATGTAATTCTTCTGTGATAGTGTTTAAAAGCATTAAATGAATGTTATATAAATTTTATCTTCTACTTATTTTTGTTAACAATTTCTAAAATATTTTTTACAATTCTTAGTTGATTTATTTTCGATGATCTCGTTTGAAAATGCTCATCATATTTTTTGACTGATTTTTTATCATTCCATTTAGAGCGCCTAAGGGTTACCACCTTGATGAAACAAAAAATATATTAAATAAAAATATTATCCTTGTTTTCGGCACAAATTAGTTTTTATTTTTTATAAAAAAATTATTTTAAAAAAAATCACAATGATGGGTAATGCGCTGTCCCACAAGGATCCCTCTCCATGACGTGTGCAGCAGGTGGAGATAATCCTGTCACCAGGGTTTGAGTGAAATGAAAATTTTCAATTTTTCCTTGTCAAATGATCGTATGTAGCATATCGAAAAAAAAAATATTTTTGTGCAAATGCGATCAGTTTGAAAATAATATTCATTTGTTTCCTAGAAAAAACTTGTACGGCAAATTTAAAAATCTTACGTTAAATCAAAGATAAGCAATTTAGTAGATACGTAACAATATTAGTATAATATTTTTTGGAATATCATTTCCGCCAGTCTTAAAAAAATCACAAAAGAATAATGTAGTTCGTTTAAAAATTCACCTTTCTGCCATCTGCGAATTTCCATAATTCAGATATTTTTTGAATTTTGGAATGAGTACCTACTAAAATTATTTTTAGAGGAAAAAAAAAATTTTTTAATATCAAGGTGGTGAAAACCCTTAATGAGCGTAACACATCATACTAATAATAAATTATGTTTGGTAAAAAATTTACACTAATATTTTTTTTTATTAATTAATTCATTTGAGTAAATATTCAAACGATCTTAAGTATTTGAAATATAAAAAAATCACAGGTGTTCGTCCATAATATTTGTACAAAAACAGAAATTTTCAACCAAATTTATTGATCAATTAGAAAGACATTCAGAAAAATCAGATCAACTAAGAAACATTTGGCTGCTACCGGGATTATTATAGCGTAATTGGATAACGCGCATGCTCCGGATAGGAAGGAGATCCGTGATTCGAATCCCGGTAGCAGCCAAATATTTTTTCGTTGATTTGATTTTTCTGTATTTCTTTCTTATTGATTAATAAATTTGGTTTTAAATTTCACAGAACTTTGTTCTGAAAAAATTGCAACTTCCCAATAAGGGTGTGTTCTTGAATATAACAGAAATTTTCGTTTGTTTTGGATTTCGTAAAAATAAATATCTGTACAAAAAATTTTGCGAAATTCCTCAGCTCAAAACTCAATCAAATAGGCAATGAAAAAAAAGATTTAAATAAATATATATTATATTTAGAAGTTGAAAAAAAATATAAATAAATTAATAAAAAATCTGTAAGATTTTGTTTTTCCATGTTTTAAGATACTCAAATATAATATTATTGAAATCTCCAAAAATTACGTATCTTTTGAAAATTTCGGTTAAATAAAATTGAAAATCGAATTTAAATATTTATAAAATAGTTAAATTATAGATAATTTTTGAAACTACATAGAATTTAATACATTCATACTTAAATATTTCATAATAAAATCTACGACAAGCTTTAATAAAAAAAATATCATGTTCATTGTAAATACGTACCTTCACGTGAGAAAAGTTTAAAACTATTCGTTTCCCACTCAATCTCTAACTCATCAATAAATAATTTTATGTAAATAAAATAATTACTGGGTGATTTTTCGTCGCTTTTTACAATTAAGTTTTAGATTAAGAAAAGGCTGAAAGAATTTACATATTTGTTTTATAAAACTATGACTACATAATAATTGTTCATGCCATATCATTTCAAGCTTATGACTATAAGACCTTACAAATAGTTAAAATTTTATTTCTAGTTAAAAATATATTGAACCTTTTTTCATTAAGTTTTTTTTTACTTTTTTAATATAATCCTCTAACCTATGTCAATTTTCTTAAAGATACAGGCTGACTTGAGTCCACAAAATATATTAAAATATACAAGTACTTGATACCAAAAAAACTTGCAATGTAAATGACACATTTAAAAACATGGATGTATACTTTTTAGTAATACAAATTTTTATTAACATTAAAGTACTCGTTTGAATACTATTTTAATTCTAACATAACATATTATGTATGAATTATTATATGAAAATCATTCAGATACCCTGTATTTATAAAAAAAAAAACAATTACATATCTCCATATGACCGACAATACTATGAAAATGATTATCATTTTTGTATAGAACTCTTACAGTCTACTCTGAACTAGGTACTTAATTAATTAAGAAACATATCTTGCAGAGAAAACATATAATTGTAATTATTATCGAATTTTGTAATTATAAGTGTTTTTTATCATCATTATTGTATCTATTATACTATAGTTCTCATTAGGTTAATGTCATATTTTAGTGTAATATTGGCAATGATTCTTATTTTTAAAGAAACAATTAAATTGATTCTGTTACCTAATTTTAATATTGAAAATGTACAACTGTCAATTTACAACTTGGCCTATGAATAAAAAATGACCTATGAAATAAACCATTGTTTTCATTTAGTACTATTCACAATTATTCGGATATTTTTATAAATCAACGATTTCTTTATCCTTTTCATCTTTCTTTAGGCCTTTTGACATGTTGTGATTGCTGTAATGTCCTTTTGAGAGTTGGACTGCCACCCATCCCTCCTCTAGGTGGTCACCCTGGAGGTCTGTTTTCCTGCGTTGCTTGATCTCTTGCTAGTTTTGTGGCTCTGAAGTCTGTCATTCTGCTCACATGATCATTCCAGAATCTTCTGTCGTCCCCATCTTACAACAACCTCGACTTATATTCTTCGGATTTCCGTGTTGCGAGTCTGATTCCCAAGGGTTTCGCCTGCGATATTTCTAAATATTTTCATCTCGCTGGTTCCAAGGAAGTATTTAGTCTGGACAATGTTGGCCCTGGACTCAATATGTAAGTCATGATGGGGTGGATACACGTTTTGTAAATCCGCACCTCGCTCTAGATATTTATGTGTTTCCAGATCACATTTTTCAAGCATCCTGATATGGCTACGGCTTTTCGTGTCTACTCTAGTACTTCTCCATAGAGGTCACTGTTGCACATCACGATTGTACTTAGTTACTTAAATTTGGTGACTTGTTCGAGAAGTGTTCCATCGATCATCATGTTACACATTACTTGTTTTTTGGCATTAGCATTGTTACACATTACTTATTTTGTCTTATTAATTGATATTGTATCTCATGGCGGCCGTATAGAACTGGTGTAACATTTGATGCAGATCTTCTTTAGATCCCGCGATGATGGTGGCATCGTCCGCGCAGGATATGATGCTAAACATGTAATTGCCCAATTTTTATCCTACATTCAGGCTGAAAACTTTTTATATTATCCCATCCACAACCAAGTTAAAATGTCAAGAAGTAAGTTAAATTACTTATTAAAATGGATTAAAAAACAATATTGTTCAGTGATAAAAAAACCCAGTTTAGTTTCATGACTTCTTCTATATAGCAAATTTATTTTGTGGGGACATAATTATAATTTATATTAATTAACTTTGTAAACACCACTTATTTATTGACAAAATTCAACATGTTTCGAAGCCAATGGCTTCTTCGTATATATATAACTTTTTAATATTTTGAACTATACATCGATTTTTAAATTTTATTTTTGTTATCCTGACGAAGAAGCCATTGGCTTCGAAACATGTTGAATTTTTTCAATAATTAAGTGATGTTTACAAATTTAATTTATATTAATTACCATTTTAATGGTTTATATTAGGTAATAATGGCAATATCATGTATTATTAATTAAAAAGGATTAAAAATAAAAATAAATTTTAAGATGAACTGAACGACTGAAGAAGAAGATATTTAAGAACACATATTTAAAAACAGTCACTTTCGTCTCAATATAAGTAATTCACCACTAGCAGCTCTGACTCTTCTAATAAATTCTGCACTAGGTACCTAGTTCCTAGTTACATATTTCATATATCAACTTAATTAAAAAGGATTCAATCTCACATCTTCACTACGGCGTATTTAAAGTTAACCTTGACCTTATTTCATTTTCATTAAATATTTATGGTACTCTTTATATCGGGGACTTAAAGAGAGGCCCACCACGGGTTTGTATATTAGAGTTTCAATAAACAACGACACTTCACCTACGTTTCACGAATTTTAATTAAAAAACTTATTAAACTGACCTTTTTCCGTTCCGTTTTAACACCACGTGACCCGAAAGGGGGTCGTCTAATACAACTTTATACCCCAAAGCCCGAAATGAGTTTTCAATAACCCGACATTAATCCTATTTAGACAAGGGAAAATTTTAATTTTCAACACTTTCAACAAGTAAAGAAAAGGGGGATTAACAAGCTGAAACACAGCATTACCTCGCCCCTAAAAACATTTTCTTTCATTTACCAACTTACCCTTAATCACCTGTAAAACGAACCAAACAATTAAGATTTTTGGTAATACGCACGAAATATGTTGTTGCTTTCATTGGCCTGAAAAAATATGCTAAAATCCGTATAAAAACAACTTTCTGTTGTTCGTCTATTATTTGAAAATTTTACAATTTGAATATTTAATGAAAACACAATCGATGTTTTCATCAGAGTTTTGAGATGTTAAAATTTTTATGTTTTTTATAATCTTGGAATAAATTAATGTTTTTTTATATGACGGGTATAAAAGCAAGGGCAACAATATCCAAAAAATTATAAAAAAAAAATTTAAAGCAGTCACCGTGGATCACTAATTTAGAACGTACTGAATTCTAGATTTTATGTACCCGCTCCTTCCAAAATCATGTTTCCTATAAATTTTTAGTCTATATTTCTGATAAAAACTCGAATTCAGTACATTTTATATTAGTAATCTTGCTGCCTTTACTTTTATAGCCCTCATATGGTTTATGAAATATGTCTTTAATTGAAATTTTTATAAAATATATTTTTCTTTCTAATTATTTAATATTTTAAATTAACAAAATTATATTTTAAATAATTTCAGATCTGTTATTTTTCTCTTAAAAATAGAGATGCGAATTTGTGTCGCATCAACATTCTCACTATTTTCAAACTAAGCTAAACGCTTGTGCTATGAAAATAGGAGTAACTTGCCGGCATCCTGGAATGGGGCTCGATTTATCAACCACCGGATATCAATAATTCAATAATTTTAGGTCTGTAAAATCATTTTCCCGTATATTTAATTAGGTATACTTTTTTTCATTTATCCGGTCCCTTTTAATAGACATTTTAAAAAAATGGGCTCTTGTCTATCAGCCATAAATCTTGTAATCTACATTTATTTAACCCACTTCCTTTGCAAAAATTGCTCTGAAATTTGGTAAAAAGACGTATTCCGGATAAGGATATAATATTAATGCATTAATTTTATGAAATCAGTTTAATTATTTTTTTAAATCTGCTGCGTTTCGGACATTTTATATGTCGGTAGCATCTGTCTAAATAATATTATATTTCAAATATACATGCTTTACAAAAATAATAAAAATAAGGAGGAAAATTTAACAGCCACAGTACTAAAAGCGATCATAGTAAATTAAATCCCTAAAATTAAAAACATTGAGTGTACTTAAATAATGCCGAGCTATCTTGATACTTACTCATAACTTATAAGCAATTTTACTTTCAGTGTATGTTTTTTTCTTCACGTGAACGAGAAAAAAAGCGCCTCATGATTTTGATTTCACTAACCTGTCAAAAATTAGGTACTTCTACATGTTTGGTTGGGTTCTAAAGAATAAGTATGCAAAATGTGGGTAAGATCTATGAAACGTGAAGAGAGGGTGGAGTAAAGGGAGAGGGAGGGATTTCGTCTACGTTATCCGTCGGGTCTTAAATAAAAATATTTATTATAAAAAAAAATGAATATTACAAACGTTACAGAAAGTTACGCACAGATAGACAATAAAATTATAACTAATGGATTGAGACATATACAGTGATTGCTCTTAGTTCTATGGCTGTTCAAAAAATATTTTTTGTCATTTTTAATTTTTTTTTTCAATTTTAAAGTAAATATTAAAAAAAACATATTTTTGAAATTTATAAAAATAATCATTGACTCTCAGTCACTTTTAAAATAAATAAATAAAAGCGTGTTTTCTAATATAATTTCTTTACCTTGAAGAAGGCAGCGATAGTTTTCGAATCCGGTCGGTTTAATAAATAATCTCAAGTAATTATGAACAAAGTTCCTTACAAATTTGATTTATCAATTTAGTACCAAACAACGGTTCTAATTTATTATTAATTAGAATTAGTAAAGAAACAAGTTTTCAAGAGCTGATAGTGTTTGCATAAAATATCAGATAAAGTTTTGTGTTTTTAGAAACATGTGGATAATACTGGAGTCAAGTTACTTCATAGATTAGTGAAGAAAATAGTATCTTAAAATTTAGATATTGTACAAGGTGTCAAAAGTGTTAGAGTTTTTATGTTTGAATATTAGTTTTACAATAAAATTTTATAATAAAATATTGCCAAATTAATCTAAAAGGTAAACAAATTATTTTTCACATTATCACTCATTACAATATGTATTAATACACTGTTTCTGTTAATCCAAATGACATATGATCTTTAATTGGTAAAATTCTACTTAATGTGCTTGAGTTTTTCATAAAATGCTACATAAATTTTCGAGATGATCAGTCCATATCTTAATCAGGTATAATTAATAATTAACTTTTATAGAAAAAAAATCAATATTTTCAGGTAGGATAGCGTAGGAAAGTTTTCCTAAAATCATTTTAATTCTGAAAGACGCATGAATATCGCATTTCAAAATACTCCTCCGATCCTTGACGTGTTTACGTTAATAAAAAAAATAAGCCCTTTCTTACCCTAAAAAATTGTTAAAAATGTATTAAGTTTAGTTTTAAGTATATCTGATGATGAGAGGGGATGCTTCTTTCTAAACTGTACTAGTTTAAATAAAAAATATTTTTAAATCAATATATTTCTGTTTTACAGTTTCAATGATCCGTACAACTCCATTTAATATTTTTCTCATTAAA